>JADGKB010000099.1:0-54095 GCA_027604185.1 Boothiomyces macroporosus | reverse complement strand
CCCCTCGCACCCAAAGCGAGGATCATAACCCTTAGACCATTGGCCCTTGAAGCCACTTTCTGGGCTGCTAATTATATAGTATAATATTGTATTAGATCTAAATGAATCTTTTTGAAATACCAACTTACAACACTTTTCTGAAATTTTGGTTTATTATAATTTGATATTTGGTCTCACCAAGCAAATAACATCAGTGACTGTTAAAATATCAATAGGCTTCTTGGCATCTACTACCCACACGCGATCCTTGTTGTTCTCCAACATCTATATCAATACTACTTACCATCTTGACAGCACAATTTACATCATCCTCTTTAGAACAAGCTGCAAGCAATCTTTTCAAATTAAAGAAATCCATGATATTTTTCGACAACAAATGTACATCTGCAACATTCAGTACTTCCAAATCGCTCAAAGAGCACGACTCTACAATTTCGTCTTGTTGGTTGACAATCGCTACAGATCCAATATGCATTTCGTACATGAATCTAGTTAGGATATCTGTTACTTGAATGTTTCTAGAGCGGTTTTTGTGTTTGGAACAGTCAACACTTTTTTAACTGCTGGTGATTCAGATGTAGTTTCCCCGATAGGATCCGCTAGCTGTGGGTTGCGAACATATAGTCTACAAGCTCTAGTGACTGGAAGATCAAAAAGCTCCCGGAAATTCTTGTATATGAAGCTCATCAAATCTGATTGCAATATCATGTTAATAACACCTGCTTCGTCTTTAATAAGTGCTCTATGGTGATAGTCCTGTCCCGTGAACAACTGAATTAATACATAGATTGTAGTATCCGCAGAGAGGATAAAGTTGGTGCTGCTTTCTTCTGTGACTCCCAAAATTGATTCTATTGGCACATTATCGCTCTTGTTGCTGAATAAGATAAAATTAAGGATATCAGCGATTGAAACAATTCCAATTATTTCAAGCTTTTTTACCGGTATCGCTGTCAGCTTTCTGGTTCGCAATATGGCCAGCGTTTCATGGAGTGTTTTATTATAGTCGACTGGCTCTACAACCGTATTCCTGTACTCCTTGCAATGATCAAGAACCGCTTGTATCGTGGTTTTGTTTAATGATGCGTAAGCTCCACTCATTTTCAAAATTAAAAAAGAACAACTCATTTTGACTCACTTGAAGAGCACTTTGGAAATCCTTTTCCTGAATAATTCCAAGTGGTTAGCGATAGGCGAAGACTGTCCACTCCTCGAATACCTTGATTTGTTGATGGCAATTAATAACAATATCTTTACACGGTAAAAATACCAAAAGTACATTTTACTAAAAACTACATTATTGTTTCATTTCGCGAGGACCTTTTACTCGTGCCAATGATCTGTCAAATGTCTTTTCATTAGTGATGCGATCCAACGATTGCTTCTTTTGGAATGCCCTTTTGAACGCTTTTGTAATAGTGCCGCTTTCCTTTCTGAAAGCATTCTTGAACTGTTCTGTCATTGTGCCCTTTTTCGACTCAGACTTGTTGGCAAACATCTCCAAGAACGATTTATCGGTTGTTGAAGTTTTTGGATCTTTGCTACTAAAACTAAAATCATTCTCCCAATCACTTGGAATTGGTCTAGGTCCTTGTACTGAGCTTCTAGTGGACGAAATGATGGATATTTCATTTTCTAGATGCTTCAAGGAAGGCAAGTCGGAGGAAGAATTCCGCTTTGATTCAAATATAGAAGATTCATTCGATTCCATTGACTGATCTAAGATTGAATCATCCAATTTGTAATTACCAGTTGGATTTTTCTCCCTTGGCAGTGTATTGCGAAGCTTAGGGGTTGAAGCGTCACTTCTTTCATTTGAAAGCAGGCTAAGATCAATGGAACTGATAGTGGATACATTTGGGTCGAAATATTCGTTTGGATGGGCATATGGGGTGATTATAGGATTAGATCCGTTTAATGATCCAGAAGTAAGTTCATTTGATAGAATAGAAGTGGGCAAGATACTATTTCCATTATCACTGTAACTATCCAAAATAAGATCATCTAATGCTGCTTTTGATGTTGGCTCCTGGATATTTGTGTTGTTTAACACTTGTTGTTGTTCCAAAAACTTTGATCGCCAAAACTTGTTGATCGTATCTCCAGCTTGGAAGTTGAGCGAAGTTTCAACTGTTGACGGATCTTTTTGAATCTGAGATCTGCTTGCATCAATATTCGAATGATTGATTGCACTTTTGAAGCTTTGGTCCATAGTTTTATCTGCATTGTATATGCTTTGATCAAGATTTTTGGATGACATTTGCTTCAAATTATTGCTTTGAATACCATATTCCAAATTTTGTGATGGTAATATCTTTACCGGCATTGATACTCGGCGTTCGTTGAATCTGGAGTGTGATGGCGTGAATGAATAATCAGCATTGTGTTCAGATTTAGGAAGTCTACTCATTGACAAAAAGTCCTTTGGAGGTACAGGTGGGCCGTTCGGTATCGAATCATATTGGTTACTGGTGGAATTTTTAAGGTTTCTATCCAAAGAGACAGAGAAATCACCCTTCATAAATTTAGACTTTGAGACAGAATAATCATTTGACTGCTCATCATGTTTCTTTTTGATAAAGGTATTTCGTTCAGACTCCCTAAATGCAGTCACTGGCCGGTCAATTGATGACACATTACTTGTTCTTGGCTGAGCAGTTCTGGGGAATTTGCGATGCCATTCCTCCCCCAGAGGCTCTTCCACTGAAAGCTGCGAGGTGATACTGGTTAGATTTGCTTCTTTATCAATAGCCGGAATGAGAACAACTGGGCCCTTGTTGTTCTGGACGGGCACAAATTTCCAGTTTGCTTGAGGTTGCTGTTGAGAAACTTGTGTGGTAACAGCTGAAGACACTACTGACTGGTATTCACTCTCTGCTGGTGTAATTACCCGTGAGATTGGCATTTCAGATTGAATAACATCTGCAGGGATAAAGGGTAACGGATTGCGTCTAACAGTTGGCCGTTGAACGATCTCACCATTGAAATACTTTCTTCGCCTTTCTGCTTCCCACATTTCCCATCTATTATTAAACGAGTATTACGATTTTGGTTGAACTGATCCAACTTGATAGCTTCCAGTTCTTGCAGAGTGATCACCACCCTTTTCTTCTCCTTCAATTTTCCTAGTATCCCCCCAACTGAAATCATCAAAGTGCCAAAATGCATAAAGGGGCAGCGTGAAATTCCAAATTGGTAATGCCAAGATATACACAAACATCCATAGTGTATAAACAGGCTTCCTTGTAGTTAAGAGAACCAGAACACCAGGAAGGATTAAAGTAATGAGGAGAAGTACTAATGGTAATACAGGAGGGTTTGAACTGAATATACTGTCAATTATTAAATAGAAAGTAAGGATAATCGCGGCAGGAAGTGAAACAGTCCCAAACAGGTCAAGCTGTAATTAGTTACAATTTACCGCTATAACAAACTGCATGCTGAAACAGAAAGTCCCGCAGAGTCCCGGAACAAAGACTAATTCGAGCAAGTTGTGAATGGTAGAGTTGATCCAGCGCCTTCTTTGAGATTGTAGCATTTTATATGTGTGTGGAACAGTAGTGTGACAGATTGCTTGAGGAACAAACACCATTCGTCGTTTTGGAAATTTGGACAGCATCAATGTACTCAGGAATCTGTCTTCACCAAGCAAGAGTAGATTCTTTTTATGAAGCGTATCCACAATATTTTCTGAATAGTTTTCAATGATATCTGGATCGACTAACAGAGTAGTGTAAAATCCATCTTCTTTTGGCACTTTTATACGGTACATGCAAAAACAGCCAGGGAGACATGTAACACCTCCAAAAACAGATTCAAATGCCTTCCCAAGATTGTGGTTCGTAAAGTATTCATAAACTTGAATCATAGTAACCCACGACTCTTTTTTGTTTGCAATACGTGTTTCACCACAAAGCCCCATGACTTTTGGGTCGTTTACCATTGTCTGCACCATATAAGTTAAACAAGTGTTTGATACTATCGTATCTGCATCAATCATCAACAAAAGTTGGTAATAATCGGGAGTTACACGTGTAAGTTGATGAATTTTCCAGAACAATTCAAAGTCCAATGGAGTCATTCTGTCATTGTAAGTTACTCTGGACAAGAAGTTGAATAGCAGCAACTGCGAATCTCTTTTACCACGATTTCCGGCCTTTTTCTTTGGTAGATCACTTGGGGATTGAACATTTCTTTCCTCTTCAGTTCCGCACTTTACGACTACGACTATAGGCACTGCTCGATCGCAATACTTGTAAACTCCGGCATACTTGGTTAGAATAGCAAATTACCACTTTGGCCATATTATGTTGCTTTTCCCCTTCAGCAATTGCAAAATAGCTTTTTGGTTCCGGTTCACCCATTGCTGGATCTTCTTCAATCATTGACACGACGATATCTGGAGTCATTTGTGTATTTCCTTCACCTTGAATCATGCCATCGCAAATGACAAACAATAGCTTTCTTTCTTCTGGATAGTCAGTGGCTGCTATTGAATCAAGGGTTCCCCTAATCCCATTTGCATCTTCCGAATAACAAGTTACTAAAACAATAGTATGCAAGTCGGTTGGCAAAGGTTTGGACCCCGACTGCAATCCTTGATAGATCTTTTGTCCTTCGATAGAATAAAATGGCACATTTGGTGGTCTATGTAAATAACCAGCGTCATTTTTCCCCAGCTTCATTGTGGTATGGACAGCCATTTGAGGAGCAATCAGCCAGTGGAACACAAATGCCATGATAAATCGAGCAAAAATTACACCAAGAATAGTTACCAATGCAATAACCATAATTGCGTTGTATACTGCACAACCAGCAGATTGAGAACCCAAGTATCCAACAGTATATCTTGAAACTAAGCATTGCATTAGTTGATAATTTGTGTAACTATTGCTCATTTCTCTGGTTACATCCTTTCCCGGCATCAAATTTTGCAAGGAAGGAAGATTTTGAAATGTCGAGTTGGCTTCATACGTCAAGAATCTGGTCACGTTTAGGACTGCACCATTGTAAACTAATAGTTGGTGTGGAGGTAGATAATTATCAGTGATATCGGACCAACTAAAAGACAGAGTTTCTATGGGGTGAAGACTCTGTAATGCCTTTGCACTGTCACACTTTGGAGAAACTATGGATGGTGAACCAGCTATTCTGTCAGGAACAGAGCAAAATGTGCTTGGATCCTTGATGAACTGTGAGCACGAGTCAGTTGAGGAAAACAATGCAGCAATATCTTCACCATACCAATCCGCAGTTAAATCAATTGGTGGCTGGAGTGCATTCAGTGCTTTCCCCATGGCATTGAAATCATAAGTGACTCCTCGAACAATTGATGAATTTCTCCAAGGGCGAATTTTATCATTTCCATTATTAAAGTATGAAGTGGTTTGACCATTATCGGCGCACAATGCAGACTTTAGCCCAACGATAAAGAACCCAACCAAAAACATAATTACGCCAATTATGATACACAATGCAATCTGCGTCAACTTGAAAGTACCTTTTCTCTCCATGCTTGCTGAACATGTGCACCTTTGACTTTAATAAAGTCCAAGAACGAAGGGACACAGCAAATAGTAACAATATTGGCGAATTGGGGCCACCAGTGACTTGTACTGGTCTTTGTTTGATATTTTGTGAATTCCGATACAGAATCCAATGCCTGAGCTGACCTGGATGCACCTACATTGAGATCTAATTTTACCTTGTCTTGCTAGTGGAGGATCTTGCAAAGGTGATCGAAGGTGAATTCCAGTTCTAGATCTAGGACGTCTCTTTGGAGACTGAGGAGACTGCGATTCTTCAGCTCCGCTATATCTTAGAACTGCAATTCCAGTTTGATCTGAGTTTGAATTCATTGAAATAATTAGACTTTTTTTGGATAGTCTGTTCCAGTTAGCACTTAATGTGGCTTGCAAAACGATCTTCAAAGAGACGTGGTAAATCAGATGATTCTGCTTGATATTTTATTTTAGAAACTGGAGCTATGCAATGCTCTTTTGGTTCATCCAAGAACTTTTTAATCGCATTCCAACTATTACCCAAGAATGGACCAGAGATATATCGCCAAGCAGAGATCAAAATTCGTTGCCATATGATTGAGTAGCAAGCGATGAAGCGGATTTTGCAATAATGATTACCAAGATGGTTTTTTGGAAAGGATTCGTGTGATCAACAATGGCTTTCCAAATATCTTGATCTACCTTATAATCATCCATCTTATCTCTTCACCCTGATTCCTGCAAGAAATTTGAATCTCAAGTAACCTGATCATGCCATTAGTCAAAATAACGCATTTGATTTTTTTACAAATGTTGAAAAACTTGGTACTGATTACTGGAGCATCGCAAGGCTTTGGAAAAGAACTGGCGCTGGTTATTGCGACTTCATTCATGGTTAAACCGCCTACCGAAGTAATCCTTGCCGCAAGATCACTTCCGAATCTTGAACAGACCAAACAGGAGTTTGCAAAGCTTAATCCAAGACCTGACATTGAAATTTCCACCTTCCACTTGAATTATGAATCGGAAACTTTAGAAAATGATATCGGGGAGCTACTTGCAAAGTTGGGCCCTAAATACAATCACATTTATCTGATCAACAACGCTGGAACCCTGGGGAAACTTGATCATGTCCGCAACCTGTCCTATCATGATATTTTATCAAACGTGCAAATCAACTTGACAGGCCCATTGTTTATGACAGGAAAGATATTGGAAAAGTATGACCAAAACTCCAAAATTACTGTGGTCAATGTATCTTCGCTTGCAGCTATCCAACCATTTGATACGTGGGGGCTATATTGCGCAACAAAAGCTGCAAGAAATATGTACCACCGTAATATCGCTTTGGAAGAAGACTTGCTAAAAAATCGCGTTCGAGTACTAAATTATGCCCCTGGCCCTTTGGACACTGCAATGCAACAGGTAATTGAAATTTGATTATAGAGAATCAGAGAAGAAATGCCGGACGTTGACTTGAAAAAGGCCTTTACAAATATGCATCACGAAAATAATTTGGTTAAACCTAAAGATTCCGCTCAAGCTCTAATTCATTTACTTGAAAAGGATGAATTTGAAAATGGAGCGCATGTCGACTATTTTGAAATAAAGAAATAAACGCGATATTTTTCTTGCAAAAATGTATGGTAATTCAGGCTTGAAATAAAGGAAGACCGCCAACAGGCTCATTAGCGAACCGACCATCAAGTAGAGCAGGGGGCTCGTCATGGGGAAGACAAGGGGGACAGCCAGTGAATATTCCACCAAGGACAGGTAGACAAGAGCTAATATAGGAATGGCAAGATAAACGACTAATTTAGCCTCCAGGAACAGCTTCAAGGCAAAATCCGCCGAGAACCGGAATAAATACTAGTACTAGTGGGCTAATCTATAGGAATCAATGTAGTTGACAGACCAACAACCCAACAAGGTTTGGGTGGAATTAGAATGAAATCCCAAGGTATCTCAGAACTGATTTGAGGTCCTGGTAGAATGGTTCAAGACAGGACCTACTTTCAAACTGAATTGAGACAGAAGCTGAATGCAATTACAGAGGAAATCTATCGATTAAACAACGAATTAGACGCGACAAACAAGGAAAATAGCAATTACGCTATATTTGAGAAAAAGTATTATTTTTCTGACGCTAGGGCTGATGGATTGGCTGCAGAGCTGCGTGATTTACAAGGGCAGCTAGGAGATTTAAATACTTTGGTGGACAAATTAAACACTGACACTGATCTGGAAGAATTCGAAAGAGAACATAATCAATTGCTTACCAAAAATCAACGAACAAATGAGATGTTGGATGAAATATTCTTACAGAGACAGCAACGTGAGGCTGCTGTCCAAGATGTAGAAAGACAGATTTTGGAAGAGGAGAGAAAGTGCGAAGAGCAAATTAATGCTCTAGTAAGCCAAATTAACTTTAGGAACCTGAAAAAAGGCAGGAATACCTGAAACTAAAGAATGAAAATGCTGAATTTTTACAAAAGATTGCAAACCAACAACAAGATTTGGATAAATTAAATGCAAAAGCCCAAGCCTTAAAAGATGTGAGTTTAATTTAATTGGTAGGAAGTCTCTCGCGATCCAACGAAAGAGAAAGCCTTGTCGCTCTACCAGAGATTAAGTGAAATTAAGGAGCGTAAAAAGGAATTGGAAGAATCAATCAAAGCTTCTGAATTAGAATCTGGTCCACAAGAAAGAGCACGGTTGCTAGAGCAAGTTAAAAGTGATAATCTTGAAACTTCTGGAATGGAGAGAAAGTTACAAGAGATGGAAGAAGAGATTCGCAACCTGAAAGAAAAATTAAGTCAAGATAATGTACAAGACCCTGCACAAGGTAAAAAGTTGATAATGTAGCTGAAAAGCTTGCCAAATATGAAGAGCTTTTGAAAAAAGATGAGGAAATGCAGCAATTCTTGGACAGCTTTGATGCAAAGAGACAAGAGGCTGCCACTAGGAATGAAACTGCAGAAACAAATATTTTGGACTTGCTACATCGAATGCAGGGCTATTCAAAGCACGATCTGAAAAACCTACCTTCAAAGCAAGAGTTTAGAGAACTCAATTCTGACTTGGCTGCCAAAGAAAATGAAGTAAAAAAAGCAGAAAATACATCAGAAGCTCTTTTAATCGGTATTCAATTATAACATAGAACGCGACCAACGTATGCAGGATTTGGAAAAAGTTGGACAACTAGAAATGAAATTGTCTGCCGAACTAGATCATTTGACAGAAAGAATCGAAAACCTTAAAAAATCCTTGGAAACGTTTGGAAATCTTGATCAACTAAAGCAAGAAATGCAAGAGAACCAACAGAAAAAGAATGGATTGAAAAAAGAATTGCAAATGAAAAAAAGCAGCTTGATGGAAGAAATTTCTAGTTTGGTGGCAATCCATGAAGCAAAACGAGCGCAGTTATTGGAAAACGAAACTTACACTCAATTGGGATTATTGGAACAACGGCTTCGTCACTTTGAAGGGATTGCCTTTGATGCTAAAGATTGTAAAATCAGTTTAATTCTAGTTATTGCTTCCAAAACTGCTGAAAGCGACTACAAGCCATTGGCCAAAGAAGTGTTGGGGTTGATGGATGAGGTTAACACTCAAGTAATCAAGATCATGCAGATGGCACCCGCTCGCTAATTATAAAGTTTATTTTTAATTAATGATTTACAATGCTTAAGAAGTTCTCTTGGCAACATTTTGTTTGTTAGCACTTTTCCCAAAAATCGCTTGTCCAGTAAAACACCAGCAAGAGCTTTGAATTCCTCTACAGACAAATCGACAGCCAAAAATGACAAAATATTCAAGACCAGTTCCAAAGGTAAAGTACTGATTAGGAGGAGCTGCCGAGAGGCAGTAACAATATTTCTGCAGGCTTCTCTTCTATTCATTTGATATATTTCTTGTGCTTTAATTAAGCCTTTGCAGTCCCCTTTTGCAATCTGGAGTGGTGTTTCCTCATCGAAATTCGTAATGAACACGTTTGCTTCTAAACCCAACAATACTTTGACAATTTCAGTTTCTCCTTCTACAGATGCCAAATGTAGAGGGGTATTACCAGTTCCGTTCTGCTTGTCCTAATTTTCAAAGAACAGTTACCATATTAGCCCCGCACTGCAAAAGATACTTTGCGCATTCCAAACGACCAACAAGTGCAGCGACATGAAGCGGTGTATATCCTACATCTTCAGTATCAGGATAAGCGCCTTGGTGTATGAGGAATTTGGCGATTTTCAAATGGTTTCCAGAAACTGCCAAATGAAGTGCACCTAGCCCCAACTTGTTGGAACTATCAAGGTGTACTCCAGCTTTCACCAGATACTCTACGCATTCCAAATGGCCCCTTTTTGCGGCAGTATGCAGTGGTGTCCATCCATTATTTGACTGTGTTTCAACATCAGCTAGGTATTTTCGCAACAGTTTCACCACTGCCAACTGACCATACATCACTGCGGAATGTAATGCTGTAAATCCCATTGCGTTTTTCGCTTCTATATCCACATTACTTTCCAATATTATCTTTACAATATTTATGTTTCCAAAGTTGGCAGCGATATGTAACGGTGTTTGCCCCTGCTCGTCCTTAACATTAAGATCCCTCCCGCTCTCAAGGTAATCTGTCAATTTCCGGACATCAGCAGTTGCTGCATAGTCAAATACATCCATTGAAGCTTAAATGTTTTCAAGCAAAAAAAATGAATCAACTTGAAACATGGTGGCAGAATTAGAGATGAGCTTTATTTAAATTTAAATAGTTCGTAAACATTTCGTCTGACCCGTGAGTCGAAAGCGAATAGGAGGATAGGATTCAGTGCGCTGTTGGTCAAAGCTGCCAAGCAGGCTAAGATTAACATGATATTACCAAGAGAATCTGCCAATGGTGACGGCGGAAGAGCAGTAACAAGCGAATATATGATCAGGATGAGGTACGGCGTCCTAAGGTAAATTGTGGTTACCAGCAAATAATAAATACCCCAGATATTATAATTGACTTTACGAGAATTCTTCTTTCCTTTTCTCTGGACGATGTATGCTGCTCAAGTTTCACCCCACTTATCCTGGTGCTGTCCCCCCTACTCGAACTGGGTATCGTGCCGTCATGACTAGGATCCATAGATTCATTCACTATTGACCTTTCCTGATTTATGTTTGGCCCTCTAACTGCAGCTTGAGTCTGCATGTACTTTATCACAATCATACAATATGCATATATGATAAACGTGACGGAAACCGCCAGCGTGATTAAACATGGAACAATCATGATGATAGTAATGGTGTGCCTATCCCACCACGTTATGTTGCAAATTAGCTTTGCAGGCTGCAGCGCTAAACTGTATTGAAATGAATTCGTGAATATAGGAAATATTGCAATGAACGAACTGATGCCCCAAATTAATCCAGTCCAGGTCGATATCTGGCTATTCCTCAGCAGTCTTTCATTGATTACAGCATGATATCTTTCCATCGTTACTGCAAATAAAGAGAATACTGATGCAAAGCAACCTGTCATTCAATCTTAATTACATAGCAATATCAATACTGCAAAAGAGATACACCCTATTGGCCCACTTGACCAACCTCCCATCGCCAAATCTGTATTAGCAACAACAACCTTTAATTCCAAAATATACTGCTGTTAGACAAAATATTAAATCTGCCCAGCATAGACTAATCAGTAAACTCGTTGATGCGTTGTTCTTTTTTGGAATTGTCGCTGCCAATACCACCGCGACCCAAATAGTCCCTAATATTCCGATTATTACATGTATGATTAAAAATATTTTGTCGCTTTCATCTTGATACGGAATAACGCTGTCTGAGAGTAATTCGATATTCATGTTGAAGAATGGCGTCGATGAGCTCATCCTTTATCGATATCTACAATAAGACTTTTAAAATGAACAATAGCTTATTAAACATCAATTACAAAGATTTATTGGATAGTTATTTTTACTATTGAGAATTTTTACCAATTCGTTCTGCTACATCCAACCGCTTGAGGTTTCTCATTTCCTCCTTAAGCCAAAGGAATCGTAAAGGTTATTTTTGATTCTCGAATCGAGAGTTACCAGTATAACGGGATTCATTGCACTATTACTTAACGCAGCTATTGACACTTTGTTAGTGAATATTACCAAAGTTATCCCAGCCAGATGGAACTGGAAGACTGGATATCAAAGAATACAATATCATGACCAGGTAAGGCGTCCTGGGTTAATAATATGTAACCAGCAAATAATAAAGGTACCGCAAATAATGATTGCCTTTATCAGCAACTTTTTCTCTCTTTCTTTTGCACCGGATAAAAGCTTTGAATTAGTAGCCTGTGAGTTGCAACTTTCTAGATTTGTTTCAGGCCCCGTGGAAGCTGTTTGGATAGTGTTTCTATCTACAGCTGTTTTCAAACTAGATTGCAGTCCAGCTCCGCGAATTGCAGTCTGTGCTTTTCCATAAGTCCAAACAATCATAACTACGTTAAGAAACCTGTACAGTAGGCATAAAAAATAAATGATACAGAGATGGCTAATGTCACCAGGCAAATTGCAATCATCAGTATAGTCATTGGCTGCTTGTCCCACCAAGCGACCGTACATTGCTCTCTTCCTGGCTGCAATGCAACTGCGTATCCATACGAGTTTGTATAGAGCGGGAAAGCAGAAATCAAGATACTCGAAACCCAAATCAAGATTATAATTATCCAGATATCTTTCATCTTTAGTGCTTTCCCGTAAATGACAGCCAAGTACCTTTCCACTGTTACTGCCAAAATTGTTAATACTGACGCAAAACACCCTGCATTAGTTTTCCAAACCTCCTGTAACCAATACCGAGTCAATCATACATCCAGTCTTTCCACTAGACCACCCACCAAACGAAAGATCTGAATGAGCAACATCTACCTTTTGTCCCAAAGATAACTGCACTTAAACAAAATACCAAATCTGCCCAACATAAAGACAATAATAATACCGTTGAGGGTTGATTTTTTTGAGGAAGCGTGGATATTAGAACCAACAATACAGATATCGCTCCAAAGTAACCCATGAGCATATGTATAGCTAATCCAGCAATTTCTCCTGTGCTTTCAAACGGGATGACAAAGTCTTGTATTTCGTTTATATTCATTGCAGTGGGACTAAATAGTTGACATCATCAGCATGCTACAAGCAAAAATGCTAGGTTATCAACAATAATAGGACCAATTTGATCCCTAAACATTTTATAATAGTACTTTTGGTATCAAGGATATGGCATATTTGTGGTCCTCTTGTCGTCTTTTGATAGATTAATGGATATTACCAACTACGCTGAGCCGAAATTACTTTGCTAACTAACCTAAAATGGGAATCGTTTCTTGGCACTCATTTCCCAATCAACAATGGGATCTCATCCCATTCAAATAGAATTCCATCTCATCTTTTATCTTTGATACTTTTTTAATTTTCTGAAATCACTTCTGGACATTCCAAGCTGGCACACGATTGACAATCATATCAAATCAGTGGTAGATAATCCTATCTTTGACCCATCCTTCCTTTGAGTACTTTTTTGGAAGAAACAAATCAAATTCTCTATAGAATTCTTGATGAACTTTGAAAACTTTTTCGTGGAATGTAGTGTCACTTCCCAACAACGACCTCCAACCAGCGCCTTTAAGTAGGAACTTTGGAATCCAAACAAGCTTTTCATAGACATTGGAAGCTTCTTGATATGCTGGTTCAAAATAATCTGCGATCTACTGTACAAAAAGGATTATTCAAAAGAACCACGTATTTAACATTTCCAATCTCACATATCTTCTTTAGCACTTTGGGAACTTCATTTCTGTACTTTTCATCATATCCATGGATTCTGTTGTTTTCAAGGTTGACGATGCAATCATCAATTGAGTCTTTTAAAGAATCAATCAACTCATAAACAAAAGAGAAATCCTGAGACATCAACGAATTTCCCGATAAATCGAAAAATCTGATTTTTTGGTTACCAGCAAGTTGTTGTACTTTGGTCTTGATATTAGTGGTTTGATTAATCGTTAAAGCATTTGACGCAACAGATGGCAGAATGCGGTAACTTGATCCATCCAACATCCCATCCTTAAATCGCAAGTATTGATATTCAATTGAACGCTTTGTGAGCCACAAACTATCTTTGTATGGTTGTAAATAGTTGTTTACAAACGTATTCATCAAAATTCGATGATTTGGTTGAACAAGGGAAACAAAGTCGCCGAGTTCAGATTCGATGACATCCTCTGGAGTCAATTCTTGGAAATATTGAACGAGTTTTTTATATTTTGATCGTTCTGCTACACCGTCGATCAAGCTATCGATCATTGGACATATTCCGTCTTGATTGGTCGACATTGAGAAAAAAAGGAGAAATTACAAAGAGTTCAATCAGGTAAATTTGAATATTTTAGCAAGAGACAACATTCATGAGCCCATATGTCGGATTATGAACGAAAGAAGGAACATTACCATTAGAATTTTATAATGGTAATCTTAAACA
This sequence comes from Boothiomyces macroporosus, assembly GCA_027604185.1. Taxonomy (NCBI): domain Eukaryota; kingdom Fungi; phylum Chytridiomycota; class Chytridiomycetes; order Rhizophydiales; family Terramycetaceae; genus Boothiomyces; species Boothiomyces macroporosus. The sequence continues at coordinate 40,074 of JADGKB010000099.1, read as the reverse complement.
TTGGAAAGGGTTTTCCAGATCGATATATAATAGTTTCGCATTTGTTTACATCTCTCTCATTCATGGATATGGTTCGTGGTAGCTGCAAATATTGCTTTACAATTTCGGACGCGGATATCTGGATACATGTCAATGTATCTTTCCAAACCAAGGAATTTCCAAAAGTTGGAATAATGCACTAATTGAATATGAGAGAAATAAAAAGTTGGACACTGCCAGCTTATGTTTGCAACTTGACTTGCCTATCACGAAAATTGTACATGTCCTAATAATATGCTCTCGATAACGACTCTACAAAATACCTTAATACGACTTTACTTGCTGAATATGACATCAAGTTCTTTAAAAGGATTACGTTTCACGAATGCCCATTGAAATTCTAAAGTGGCACTGGTTTACAACTAACCAGAACTGAAATATCTCGTTAAAAGAAACTTAGGATTTATTTGCATTGGCGGTAGTATCAATATCAGTAGTTACGATCCTTTGCCTTTAATCGCAAGAGTTCTAGGACATTATTTTTGATTCGTTTATCCAAAGTAACCAATATTAACGGGTTTACTGCACTATTGATTAACGCCGCAATGCAAACTAGATCAAATATCAATTACCAAAAGAATCCCAAAATGCTGGAGCTGGTAGTCCTGTAGCCAAGGAATAGATAATCATCAACAAGTATGGCGTCCTGCATTTAGATACAAACTACCAGCAAAATATAAATGTTCCTGATATTATAATCGACTTGATCAGAAGCAGTTTTTCTTTATCTTTTGGAGAAGAAATTATTTCACTTTTGGTAGCATTTGAATTTGTGCTTTGCGAAGACGGCTTCATATTTGATTTAATAATCTTCTTTTCAGGAACCTGATCTACAGTGGAGGATTTAAGACTCGAGTTTCCTCTAGAACCACGAACTGCAGCTTGAGTTTGGTAGTATTTGTATACAATCATAACTGGATTAACAAAACAATACAATACGCAAAAAAGATAAAAGATACTGCGATTGCTAACGTAACAAGACAAAGTGAGAGCATGAGCAAGTTCATTGGATGCCTATCCCACCATGCCACAGTGCAAATTTCGCGTCCTGGTTGCAAAGCCAAAACATACCCATAGGTATTTGTATACCAAGGGAACGCTGCAATTAGAAAACTGACTATCCAAATGAAACCAACCAGAATCCAAATTTCCGAAGCTTTCAATATTTTCCCGTACATTACTGCTAAATATCTTTCCAGAGTAATAGCTACAATTGTCAGCACTGATGCAAAGCAACCTGGAATTAATACCTTATTACCACCGAGAACTAGAAGAGTATCTATTAAACACCCCAGTTTCCCACTTGACGACCCACCATACACCAAATCTACCAGTTAATCAAAAGGCACCTTTAGAACCAAATATAACAGCACTAAGACAAAATACTAAATCAGCCCAACACAGAGATAAGAGTAGCATTGTCGAGGCCGCGTTTTTCTTTGGAAGGGTAGCGACCAAAACTATCACCACACCAATAGCACCAAGAATTCCCATACATAAATGGATGGCTAGTCCAACCACTTCACCAACATCTTCAAATGGAATGATAGCATTCGATATTTGATCAATGTCCATTTGAGCGAAATGTTTCCTTCTTGATGACCTAATATACAAATTACCTCATAGTAAATCTCACGTGAAGCTTATCAATAACACGTTGGATGTAGAAGTGGAATTGGCAGGCGATATTTGAAAATTTAGATCCGTGCTGATACCCAACCTTTGTTGAAATTTGAAGACTTTGGGTGTCTTATTGGTTATTGAAGGACGGGATACAGTTTATTATCCACCAGAATTTATTTTTTGAGTAAATTTACTTTAATTTCTGTTTTAAGCAAATTCGATATTTCGGCCGCACCAGATTGACAATCTCCGTTCCATCTCAGGAATTTCTTTACCAATAACAGCATATTTCGAATAGGATAGACAAAATCGCATAACAAACGATCAACAAAATGTTTGAGCCTTTTATACTGAAAAAAATTGGATAACTGCATGACGACGCGGAAAATTATGAAAGAAATTGTTTTTCAAAGTCTATATTTTCCATAAAGCCGATTATCATCAAAAATAGAAAGTTGAAGCAAACAAGATTAGAATAGCTTGGGATATGACTTGAATTGATACAGTGATCTTTATTTTCTATCACGCACAATTTTAATTTCAGTTAAAAGATTACTTTGCCTCGATTCCAAACATTTCAAATACATTGCTGCGAATCCTAGAATCCAAAGTCACCAAAAGAAGCGGATTGATGGCACTGTTAGTTACTGCAAACACGCACGCTGATGTAAAACAGAATTTACCTGTTGAATCCCAGGCAGAAGGAGCAGGCAGACCGGTAATTAAAGAGTAGATAATCATCATTAGATAAGGAGTCCTAAGGTCAATCAACGAACTTGCCAACACACTATAAATGTACCAGAGATAATAATGGATTTGATCAATAGAATTTTCTCCTTTTCTTTAGAGTTCTTTTCAGGTTTAGCTTTCGCAGTGTTGGCGCTTGTAGTGTTGGAACCTTTGACAGTGGAATGTCCCTTGCTTTCACTTTTTCTGTTATTCATGGTTTTAATATCAGACTTGTTTTCTGAGCTGTTAAAAGCCGCTTGTGTGCTGAGAAACTTTAACACAATCATTACTACCGTCAGGGTGTGAATTACCATATGCATAAACTATAAAGGAAACGGAAATTGCCAAAGTCACCATACTGAGCGCAATCATAACAACGGTCATCGGAGATCTGTCCCACCAACCAACACAACAAATTACTTTACCTGGATGCAACGCGAGACCATACTCTGCGCTTCCGGTATACAATGGAAAAGTGGCAATTAGGATGGAAGATACCCAAATGGCGGTTATCCACAGCCTGGCATTAGTTTTGGATAAGAGTTTTCCATGCATAACCGCCATGTACCTTTCCATAGTTATCGCTATAATGCAAAATATAGAGGCAAAACACCCTTACATTAGCAGCAAATACCTATTAATATCAAACAAGAATTTAGGATACACCCAGTATGACCAGTCGACCAACCTCCACTAGACAAATCTGGTGTTAGTTCCGCTCACCTTTTGAACCGTAAACCAGCGTTGTGATGCAAAACAGTAAATCTGCGCAACAAAGAGAGATCAAAAGAAGCGTTGATGCATTATTTTTCTTTGTAACAGTTGCTAACAGAACAACTATGACTCCAATGCCTCCAAATAAACCCAATAATGTGTGAAGTACAACACCAGCAACTTCCCCTCCATCTCGAAATCTTACTATATCACTTGTCACTTGATTCAAATTCATTCAAATAATTACAACATTATCAATGACCTCATTACTAATGAATCACGTTGATTGGAGGAATCATGTCAAATACAAAGGCAATAATTAGCTAAAGTTGGGGTACACTTGGAAATCATTGGCACATTATTCGCGCTTGGATATGTTTTCGATAACTCAAATACCGTGAAGGGAAATCTAACCCAAATCATTGTTCCATCTTAATTTGCAAAGGGACAATCTGCAATGTAAACAGAAATGTATACAAACTCAAAGCAGATTCTTTTTTGAAAGATATTTGTGAAACTTTTCTGAAATGCTCAACGGGTAGAAATAGTATGCGAATCGTGTATATTTCCGATATGAGTATAGCAAAAAAAACGACATCACCTATTATTTCTAAAAAGGGACTGAAGTATAGCGGAAATATTACTCTGATCAAGTCTTGAAACATTTACCAGTTCGACTCATAAATTGGCCAAACTCGAAAGGATTGGAACGTCAAGAGAAAACACGCTATATTCAAATTCTTATTTCTTTGGCTGCATTCCTACCAATTCAAGCACATACCCACGGATTCGCTTATCCAAAGTAAATAAAAGTAGTGGATTGACGGCACTGTTGCATAAGGCACAAATAGAAACTACAATTAGATGCGACTTACCTAAAGAGTCCCAGAACAAAGGAGCAGGTAAGCCGCTGGCTAATGAGTAGATGATAACAACCAGGTACGGACTCCTATTGTCAGCAATTTAATAACCAGCAGAAGATGAAAGTTCCAGAGATAATAATTGATTTTATCAGCAAAACTTTTTCCTTGTCTCTTGAAGATTCTTTTTGTGGTTGGGCAGGGACAGAAGCTCCAGTAGTATGAGCATTTGCACTCTCTACTGCTGTTGATTTACTTTTGGATGTATCAGCAGTCCTTTTTTCTACTGAAGCATCTGCGTTTGATGATTTTTCAGTAGATTTCCCTCCAGTACGTAGCGCAGCCTGAGAATTCATGAATTTCAATACAATCATGACTAAATTAGCTAAATTTACAGTATGCGTAGAAAATAAACGAAACAGAAACTGCTAGTGTAACTAAACAGAGTGTTATCATGATGATTGTCATTGGAGCTCTGTCCCACCACGCGACTGTACAGATTTGTCTTCCAGGTTGCAAACCAATAGCATTACCATATGTTCCGGTGTACCATGGGAAGAATGCAATAAGTAAACTACCACCCCAAATAGCTCCAATCATTTTTCTAACCTTTGAAGCATCTAAAAGTTTCCCATGCATGACAGCCAAATATCTCTCAAACGTGATTGCCAGGATGGTCAATACTGACGCAAAACAGCCTACAATCAGTCCAAGATACCTCCCAAAACTAATACTGTATCCAAAATACACCCCAGTTTTCCACTTGACCAACCTCCTGCAGCCAAATCTGTAATTAAATCTAGATTACCCTTGATTCCAAATATTACTGCACTTAGGCAAAACACCAAATCCGCCCAACACAGTGATAAAAGCAAAACCGTTGATGGGTTGTTTTTCCGTGGTAAAGTTGCAGCTAGAACAACTGCAACACCAAGAGCACCTGTCAAGCCAAGGATCAAGTGAATTACAACACCTGCTATTTCTCCAGGGTTTTCAAAAGGGAGGAATGCATCCGGGATTTGATTGATATTCATTTTACAGTAAGAATATTAAAATTGATGACCTCACTTTTTCAACTACAATCAGCTGATAATAATTATACATGGTCTGTCATTATTTGGAGCAAAATGAATGGCCGTATTATAATTTAACAATCCCAAACTGTAGATTGATATCTCTGTCCAACATCAAAGAATATTTCTGCTTTCCAAATTAGCGCAAAGTGGTCTGGAAAAAGTAAGTCATTTAGTTTATTTTTGCGGTAAGTTTCGCTATCAAAGAGTTTTAAAATTTATATTTCTCTCAAAATCACTGTGGGCAATTTGTGGTAACTCTATGGGTTCGTGTTGATTGTCAATGATCACTTTTGGTTAACTATCAATTCTTGATGGTGGTAGATTTAGTAAGAGTATCTAACATTTTGACGGGAGAGTGTTTTCTTTTAGCTTGGAAATCGGTAAAACAATAGTAGCTATTGATGGAGTTTGCTGAACTGTTTACGTGACTAAAAGGATAGATTCAATCAAATTAACATGTGAATATGATGTGACCGTTTCTGTTAGCAGGAGTCAAGTAAACGGACATTCAAAATTTGCGTTTATTTCAAATGAATTGTACTATACTAGAATTACATAAAAGATGAGGCAGAAATTCAGAGTTGAGCTGATTACTTTGCAAAAAACATGTCTGTGACAGCATTTGCTACTCTAGAATCAAGCAGTATTAGGAGGTAGGGGTTTAGAGCACTACTGCCCAAGCACATATTTGTTGCTATATTACATTCAAATTACCAAATGAATCCCAAAACGGTTGTACCGACTTGCCTTCCAGAACAGAATATGATATCAACACCATGTAGGGGGTCCTAAATTAACAGAAAGTACCAGCAAATTACAAAAGTCGCAGATATTATAACAGCTTTTTTCAGCAACGCTTTCTCCTCATCTTTTGCTGTTAAGCTGATTGTCGAGGTCGTAGTGACAGTTGAAGACCTTGCGAATGTCACTGGCAAAAACTCTTGCTCATCAATTGCAGAATAATTTAAGGGGGCGAATTTTTGAAGGGCTGCTTTTGTTTTCTTGTATTTCAACACTATCAACACTTTTTTAGCTTAGAATTACGGTATGCTACTACAATGAAACAGCTTGTGACAACTAATGTGCCTAAGCTAAGAATAGTCATTAAAAGGGTATTCGGTTCTCTATCCCACCAGGCAATTGTACACAATTCCAGTGAAGGCTGTAGAGCAAAGGAATGATTAAATGTATCACTGTAAAGAGGGTATAATGCAATCAATGTACTAGCACATAAAATTACCACTATCCACAGCCAAGCATCATTCACAGCCATTGGTTTTCCATGTACGATAGCAATATATCGCTCTAATGCAATCGCAAATATGGAGTAGACAGATGCAAAACACCCTCCCAAGACAAGCACTGCATCCACAATGCATCCAATTTTGCCAGTAGCCCAGCCGCCATGCCATACATCTTTGGTTAATCCATATTACTTGTGACTCCATAAATAATTGTGCTTGAGCAAAATATTGAATCTGCCCAACACAGGCATAAAAGTAAGAGAGTGGATGGATGATTTTTTCTGGATAAAGTCGCTATCAGAACTACAGTTACCCCCACAATTCCAATCGATCCAATTATCAACCCAAAAATTCCACCTATATTCTTGAATTGAATAATGCTATCTGGAATTTCGTTTATGTTCATCTATAATTAATGTTATTAAAACACCAATTTTGGTGTACGCGTAAAGAATCGATGACGTTGATCTCCCGCTTGTATCCTGAAATAAAATTGATGAATCCTTGTATTCCATAGCTGTAGCAGATTTAGCAACTTGTCTTTGTGACAGACCTAACGGTGAATATTACAGTGAATTTGCTTTAATATGAATGTCTGGAGAATTCTAGAATTAGTTACTTGCCTGTGTGAATGGGTGACTCGACAAGTTTCCTAATCATGTTCAAAACGAGATTCTGGAGAAGCATTTCAAATATTACAAAATTCAAAGCGCAGCCTCCTGGAAGACCAAAATATTTCGAAAACAAGAAAAGAAGGCTTGACCTAAAGCCAATGCTCTATATTGGAGGTGGGTTCATTTTCTTCGGCGGAATATATTATGTGACTCACCTTGAAAATGTTCCAATCAGTAATAGAAGTAGGTTTATGGCTGTTTCAGAGAGTCAAGAAATAGCCATGGGAGAGGAAGCTTATCTTCAGTTGAAACGACAATACCAGCATGCGATTCTGCCTCCCGATCATCCTCTTTCCCTGTTGTGCAACAAAGTCTCAAGAGCCTTGATTAGAGTCAGCGGCCTCTCTCATCTGAAATGGGAAGTGTATGTAGTGGATCGGAATATCAAAAATGCATTTGTATTACCAGGAGGAAAGATTTTTGTATTTACTGGTATCCTTCCAATTGTAAAGAATGAAGATGGGCTTGCTGCTGTGCTAGGACATGAAATAGCCCACCAAGTTGCAAGGCATGCCGGTGAGAAGGTTTCTTGGTCTTTTGTGACGGGTATCTTTGGTTTCTTTGCTTCAATATTTTTTGGTGCTGGAGCACAAACCAGACTATTTACAGAGCTGGGTATAATGGTACTATCTACTGATACAGATGCCTTTTTCACGAAAATATGAATCTGAAGCTGACTATATTGGACTGCACTTGATGTCTAAAGCTTGCTACAATCCAAGAGCTGCTGTTGCCTTGTGGCAGAATATGAAGGCTGCACAAACAGGCAAAACTTTAGAGTTCTTGTCAACCCACCCAAATGACGGTACAATACACTAATATAGACACCCGAATTGAGCAAATCCAAAAGTGGTTACCGGAAGCAGAAAAGATTTGGCACGACTCTAATTGTGGTCATGTAATTTGGAATTCACTGTAGAATTATATCCTATTTAATGCGTACAATAAATCTCTTTAACTTTTTACTTGAACGCGTCGTAAACAAATGGCTGTTGACAACGAGAGAAAACGAACAAGAAAGAAGGAGAAACAGGATACAGCTGAAAAGGAATTTTATTTCAAACCTAAAAGACAACGAATCAACTGGAGAGTATTGACTTCATTAAATGTGGATGATATTGTCCGTAAAGTAATCACAACTAACTTCAGAACGATGTAGGGTCATTACAAAATATAATTGAAAACATTACTTTTTGCGATGCCCACGAATCAGGTAGATCGAGTATAACATCAGATTTGGAATCAGTGGATCCAAATATGTTGAAATTATTCCAGCTAGCACAACTAATAATTGAATTTCTGTTGTACACCCAAACGGACTTGATTGAAAAAAACAATGCGATAAATGAAGCCAACCAAAATCTAAAGCTCAATATGGATGAATTAAATGCAAAATTAACTTCACAAGGTGTACAATTAGAAAGTGGAAAGAAGGAAATCAAGACTCTCAAAAAGACTGTTTATGCCTACGAACTGATGACCAAAATGCCAGGTACGCAAGCAAACCAGGCACCAGATGTTATCTATCACGTAATTTAATTTAACAAAAGCGGTGCAGATTTTGTCCAAAGGCGTTCTCCAGTAGAAGTTATCTGCAATCGCATGAAGAGCGAAGACATTCTGATTTGCTGAGTGAAGAAATTGCATTGAATCCAAGATCTACAAAAGATGAATCGACAAAGAAAGAGTTGGAACGAATGGCTGAATTATTGGAAAAGATTACTGCTTCAAAACCAGAGCCGCCCAAACAGGTTCGTATCTGTTAATGCAGGTTGTAAATGACGAGCTCTTGAAGCAAGAGAAACTAAAGTTTGAAATGGAAATCCAAGATATAAAGGTTATTAGTTCCTTATTTAGTCTGCAATGTACAAAGAAATCGAACAAGAAAAGGAACTATTAAGGAAGGACAGAGAGGCTTTTGAGAAATTGATTGTACTTTTCTATTGACTTTAGGAAAACCAAGGAAAGCAATTGGCCCATGTTGGAAGCTTGGAAAGCGAGGATGAAGACGAAAACAAATCAGTAGTATCACAAATTACAAACGAAATCAAAAAAATTACCGCCATTTCAAAGAATGTAGAAAGAGAAATCAAAGGCTTGAAGGAGAATGAATTTGAATTGAAGCAGCTAGAGCTGGAAAAGTTGGAAAGGGATCGATTAATGAAAGAAAAAGAAAGGGAGGAAGCTGTAAAAAGGGATATTGAGAATTTGAAAAGAGAGTTGATGGAGAAAGATGCCAAACAACAAGCGTTATTGGCTCAAAAGGATCAAGAGCAATTGGTTTCAAAATTACAGCTGCAAATGAAGGCAGAGTTGGAGCAGCTAAAATCAAACTTGCAGTTGGAAAACGTACTATTGAATTTACGTTAGGAAAAGAAAACAAGTCTCCTGGAATCCAAACTCTTGGCAGCTGCCAATCAAATTGAGGAACTAAAAAAGTCGAAATTGACAGAAAGGGTCAATTTGGACAATAATTTGAAATTAAATTCTGAGGAGCGAAAATCGGATGCAAATGTTGAAAATACTAAGGTTGAATCGGAATTAAAGGATGGAATACCAGCCTTTGAAACACAGGCGAAAAAGAAATTAGATACAAACCTCGAGTGGAAAGACTATTTGACAGCTCTGAAAGGACATACTTGTAAGTGAATTTTTAATGCAGTTACTCCAAATCCAAATGCGAAATGGGCAACAAGTTACTTTGACCACACCGTGCACTCTATGATGGCACAAAAGGATATAATTGCCCACGAAGTAGAGCAAGTGCTGGCTCTAAGAGGAATAACTCAAGCATCAATGAAAAATTTCCACAGCGACCCCTCAGTAAAGATACTTTTTGAACAAATGAAAAATGATGTTGATGAAAGACACAAAGATCTTCTTCAATACAATTGTTTTTCAGAAATGTACAACTTTATGAAAACAAATTTGGAAAAGGCTTGCACTGAAGCTGTGGGTAATCCATTAGCAATTCCAAACTCAAATTTGTCTTCTCCACTCAAAACATCCATGACCAGCATTGCTCAAAATAGGTCTCCTATTCCATCTGCAAGTGCTAATTACCAAGGCTATGGTTATTCTCCTTCGGCTGCCTTCCTTACACCCACCTACAATAGGAATATAAGCGGCTACAATAACTCAAGTGTGCCAATATATAACAATCAAAGCGTATCATCCCCCAACCTGAACTCTTCTCCCAGAAGGTCTTCATTAAGACCTAGTAGTGCTCCAAGTGGGGGAAGAGCAAGTCCAACAAAAAATGTAAAAATTCTGGATTCTCAGGAAAGGAATTCCGGCAGCCAGCTCAAAAATACTGTTGTGAGCAGTACTACAATTGTTACAGAAAATGTAAACAAGCCCTGGTATTCTCAACAACTTTCCGCCTCGCCAAGTAACGAAGCGACTAGTCCGTGGTCGTGGGATAACTATGATAGAAGGTATTCTGACACTAAGATAGCATTCATTCTCAGCAGAACCCTAGTTTCCATTTTGCAAGTGCCCATAAAGGATCAAAATCAAACTTGCCCACTCCTACTGCCATGGATCTAGCCCTAGCTATTGCACCAAAGGAGGTTATTAATCCAGCTCTTTTGAAGGAGGTTATTAATCCAGCTCTTTTAAAGGAGGTTATTGATCCAGCTCTTTTAAAGGAGGTGCCTTCAAGACCACCACCTTCCCCTCCCAGAGATAGACCTCTTAACCGTTCGCTTTCAGTAAAGAGTGCAAAGGAAACTGTGACGGCAGCAAAGGAAGGTTTCAAAGAAATGCTTGGCAAAATGACTCGTTCTCTTTCCAGAAAGGGGAAAAAGCCTTCTGGAAGAGACAAATTCAACTCTGCAATGGAAAAAGAAATTAAAAGAGCATCAAATGAAAATCTTGCACAATCTGTACAAGGAACAGTTTTGTCGCCGAATCAAGATTTAGCTCGAACAAAAACATTGTCAAATTCTAAAGATAGGATTCCTCAGGAAGTTGAAACACCAATGCAAAAAGCTCAGCAGAACGAGCCGCCAAAATCGGCTAAAGGTATTTTAAAGATACAAATTCCTCACGCAAACAGCGTAGTTACAACCCCTTCAGAAGCAACAAGTTCTGCAATTTCGGAATCAAGCGAGTACACTAGTGAATCAGAACAACTTAGCAAATCAGCAAGAAACACAGGTAACAAACTCTTAATAGTAGATATATCTCGGTCTAGAACGTTATCCAGCGTCCCAGAAACATCTGAAGATGAATCATCAGAGCCTAAATTGGTAAAGATCAAATCTCTCAGCAACACTAGTTTGAACTCTAAAAAGCCTGCCGTACAGCCAATTCCACAGATCAGCGTACATAAAGCTGCTACGCCGGTAGAAGGAGCCTTTATTGTACCTCTAGTAGACAAATCACAGTCGCACGGCGAGTCTTCCAAAAATACACCGCTAAAACGCTCAGTAGAAGATGTGAACCAGTCTCCAAAAAAAAGTGAAATGGATGCAACTAGTGACTTTTCTTTTTCTATTAGTGAGGTTAGTGCCCCTACAGACAAGCAAAAATCGAAAAAGACCGAGGAAGAGGAGGATCAAGAGCTGATGGAATTCTTGGAAGAGATTGATGCGACTTCTGATGCCGGGTACAAGAAACCAGCGACTGCTATTCCTGATATAGACGATATAGACGATTTCGATGACTAATAAATTGATTCAAAAGGTTTATTTGCAACTAGATAAATTAAAAACCTTTAAGAGCCAAGTTTCTTACAACCGTGAGGTAGAAATTAATGTGCTTGAATGGCTTCTGCTTGAACACATCGGAAATTTGACGCATCTTGGATGGAACCAAATCCCAATGATCACAGTCAACAGCACCGATAAAATCGCCCCATTTCGCAGAGTATATAGATACCAATCCATCATTATCTCCTTCCATTCTTCTTACTATGTAGTATGAAAATGCAAGCGGTGCAAAGAATTTCATATCGATACATGCCGCGTAGGAAGAATAGTACACAGATGGGTCATCTAAAGTAACTTTGTTGAATTGTTCGCAGTACTCTCTGGTTAAATTCGCAAATGCTGGTGCATCAAGCCATTTAATAATTTGATGATATAACTTTGGTGATTTTTCCTTCAACTTTTCGTAATATTCCTGATCAACCTGTCGAATAATATTATCCTGGTGTTCTCTCTTTATGTAAGATTCAATTTCTCCCACTCCTAGCGTGTCTTTGACGAAATCCATAAATGGCGATCCCCTATGAGGAGTTGCGATTGTTGCTAGTGACTTTACTTGATAACTTTTGTTGGGGATATGAGAAATCAAGTATCGACAGTCCAGCCCTCCCTGAATTAGTGAAAGTTACCATAGAATGTGCAACCAAGTTAACCTCTTGGTTAGCAAAGTTCTTTTCCAGGTAAGCATGTAACCTCTCTGCTCTTGATTTGATTGAAGAAACGGACCCAACGCTTGTGGAATATACGCTGCATCCATTTCTCTCCAAAGTATCTGTGATTCCTCTCCAGTAATTAAGCTGTAAAAATTTGAAACTCTGAGGTCCTGGAATTACTCTAAATTTACCTATTACATGAAACCCAAATAATCCTATTATTATTTCTTACTTACCGTGGCATAATATAACAGGGTTCTTTGTAGGAATAAAATCACATTCGTCAATTAGATTGATCTTTGGATATGGCTTTACAATATGTCGATAGTATGGCAGTGGAATTGGATGTGCTCTCATCGTCAGACAAGGATTATTGAACGTTTTGTTTCTCTCGTATAGATTTTCAAACTTTTGACCAATGATATTTCATTTTGGGGCATGTGAGACGCGGGCGCAAACGGGGGAAGAAGGTTGGGGAATCAAAAAGACAAGACGACAGAATTATTGATGGCGGATAAATTACCATCGATTTTTTATGCGACATATACGAGCAATCTATACTGCATGAAACATGCTGTTATCGAAGAGAAATCTACCACCGATGAACAAGGAACAGTTACAATGAAATACAACAGCTGTAAATTAGCGATTAACTTTATTTCCAAGAATTCTACCGGCATTCTTTTCAGCTTCATTTTGAACTCTTTTCAATTGCTCAACTTTTACTTCCAATTCTTGATTTGACTTTTCAATCCACTCCAGTGCAGTAAGATGAGAGTTCAAAACTTGAATAATTGAAGAAAGTGGCGAGTCCTCTAATGCCTGCTTTGGTTGTCTTGAAGCGTTTAATTCTGTGATAACAGATCCGAGAGACACTGTCATTTCATCCAGCTTAGTGTTTAGATGTTCTGCCAAGGTATAGGCTTTTTCTCGGTCTTGATCGGCAGGAGTTGCGGTTCTTTTGTCAGAAAGTGTTTACCTAAACTTTGAATTCGAATTATTGTTTTCTTGGGCTATCAAGTTTTGAATTTGCTGGCTGAAGGCATCAAGGTTGCTATCTAGTTCCTTTTGTTGAGAATCAATAAATTCCAGATTTTGGCTAATTTCCTTTTCAATGTTTTCTGTTTCTTGCAATTCATTATACAACTTTGTAATCTTATTTAGAATTTAAATACCATGGTTCCATTTTTAACTAATGCGTGGTCCCAGTTTTGAATTTGAATGGCTTGTCTTCTGAATTCCCTGGTGTGTGTATCTAAATCCGATGTCCATTTGTTTATGATGTCTTCGAGGGATTTATTTTTCAAGTTTGATACACTTCCTACAACTGGCGCACTTTCTGTTTGCTTGGCGCCAGTAGCAGGTGCTGTGGTAGCTTTAGCAGTCGCTGTAGTTGTGGTTGCTGTAGTGGTTGCTGTAGTGGTTGCTGGGGCTGTAGCAGTAGTGCTTGCTCCAAAGAGTGGAGCAGCAGGTTTATCAGTAGGTTTTCCTCCAAAAAGACCTGTTGTTGCTGTGCCAGCGGTTTTTTCAGCTGGTTTGGCACCAAATAAAGCAGGTGTGGTGGTAGTTTCGGCTGGTTTGGCACCAAACAATGCTGGGGCAGCAGGTTTAGCACCAAATAAAGATGAAGATGTAGTTTCTGCTGGTTTAGTGGCGGTTGAATCTGTTCCAGTAGGTTTTGCTCCAAATAAAGCTGGCGCAGCAGGAGTTTGCGCTATGTTTAACCCTCCACTTACATAAATCCTTTAGTGTCATTGGCCCAGGAGTATTGGCAGGAGCCGGAGTTCCTGAACTTCCAAACAAGTTCCCTTCTGGTTTCGCGGGTGTAGCAGTTGTCAAATTGAATCCTCCAAATCCTGCAGGTTTACTGTCAGTAGTGGTTGCAGCGGCTGCTCCAAACCCAAATGCTGGCGCGGCAGGTTTAGCTTCTGTTGTAGCAGGTTTTGCTGCCCCTCCAAAACTAAACGCTGGGGCAGCTGTAGTGGATTGAGCAGGTTGAGTTGCTGCTGGAGCACCGAAACTAAACCCTCCGGCTGCAGGCTGTGCTGGTGCTGTATTAGAATTAAATCCAAATGATGGTGTCGTTGCTGCTGCCCCAGTCGTTGCATTTGCTCCAAAGGCTGGAGTAGTAGTATTTCCCCCAAACAAACCGCCTCCAGTCTTACTTTGATCCGGTTTTCCAAAGGTAAATCCAGATCCTTGGGTATTTGTATTACTCGCTCCAAACCCTGATTGTCCGTTGTTTTGTGCAGTGTTTCCAAAGTTGAAAGCTGTTGTTAAAAACAAGATCTACCCATTTCACACACAAAAAAAATTAAAAATATTTCAGCAACATAGAGACAAAACTAGAAACTTTTTAATCTTAAATTGTTGTTAACTAGGAAATTGAAATTATAATCACATGTTAGAACCAAAATGTGACTATGAAAACGAGCAGAAATTATCGAGCATGGCCGTACGGCATTCCTTACCATGAAAGAACCCATTCGTTGTATTTAATTGTGCTCTTTCAAACAGCAATGACACCAAGCCACCTTGCTCAAAAAAGAACTTGATGTTGCATTTTTCTCTATGGAGATTGGAAAGGCATTGCCGAATGATATATGGATTATTATTGCCAATTACTTGGATCTCAGTTCTATCCTCAAGCTCGGATATCTTGGGCATTCAACATTTCATGGCTTGTTTGAAGCATCCTTTACACTTGGCTATAACTTCAACATGACAAAAGCAAATATCTGGCCAGTGCTTAAAGTGCCACGCAATTGTAGTATAACAATGGGATCTTTGATTGGCAAGCTGTTGCTTGAACAGCTGAAGGTCGGAATTCCTGCATTGACCAATTTTACTTCAGCATCAAGCTTAACTAGACTAAAGAACTATATACCAAATGGATGTCAAGTGGAACTGCTCCTTGCTGGAAACTATATCACAGATGATGATGTTACTTATCTTGCAGATACTCTTGAAGGTCATCGAATTACATGTTTTGATATTTCAGAAAATCTAATAGGGGAATTCGGATGTGAGCAACTCACAAGATTTCTAAGTCCTAGTTTGAAAATCTTGGATTTAGAAGGAAATCAAATTGGAGATTTGGGCTTACAATCGCTGGCGTTCTTTCTTTCAATTTCCACGCTTGAAGAATTGAATCTAGCGAGAAACGGAATTTCATCCAAAGGTATAGAATGTCTGGCCGAATCTGTAAAAAAGTCGTCCGTTAAAATTTTGAATTTATCTACAAATCAGCTCTCAGATGGTGGGTGCGAAATACTCTCTCGAATAATTCGGAATTCGATGTTGGAAAGTTTAGATTTGAGCTCCAATCAAATTGGACAAGTTGGTCTAAGATACTTGGCATGCAATTTAACAGATTCAAATGTAGAATGGTTGAACCTCAAAGGGAATCTGGCAGGAAATGGAGGTGCAGCTCTTTTAGTACAAATAATACCATATACAAAAATCAAGCATTTGAATTTGGAAGATAACTCGATAACGGACAGAGGATTCAAAGAATTAGGCTCAGATTTGCAACATTCACAAATGGTGAAGCTGGAGATTGCTTCCAATGAGGTGGGATACGAAGGAATCCAATCTATAGTGTATAATTTGAATGATTATCTAACTACTCTTGATCTATTTGGATGTGACCTGGATGACGCTGGAATTCATCTATTATCTTACCGCCTACCGTCACTCAAACTAAAGTCATTATACCTCGGATCGAATCAGATTACCAGTGATGGTGCGGAAGAATTATCCAAAGTTTTGTCACTGTCATCAATAGAACTGTTGGAAATTGCCCTCAATAGCATTGGAGATGGAGGGGTCAAAGCAATAGCAGAAGTGTTACCAAAAACTATGATCAAAACACTGAATATTGACTATAATCAAATTTCAATCGAAGGATTAAGATGCTTGTGCGATCAACTTTGCAACTCCAAACTATCGACCCTTAGTTTGGCAGGAAATTTGATAGGCGATGGTGGTGTATCTGGAATTTCAAAAGCTTTAGGAGTATCACACCTTACAGAATTGAATCTGTCAAACACTGGAATAGCTTTTGAAGGAATCAAAGATTTAGCCCACTCTCTTCCTGGATCATCTATTTCCATATTGAACCTGGACAATAACGAAATTGGAGATGAAGGCTGTCTTGAAGTTGCAAAAGTACTGGTAGACACTAAAATGTCTCAACTTCAAATGGGCTCAAACAATATTGGCGACTGGGGAGTTTCCGGGCTATCAAACAGTTTAGTTGGAAGCACAATCACCGCCTTGGGCCTGTATAATAACAATATCGGAAATTTGGGTGCAAAATCATTGGCCGCTGCACTCTTTAATTCAAAACTGCTTTACCTTGATTTGGGAAGAAATTTGGTGGACGACAGAGGTGCGTTGTATTTGGCACACAGCTTGGAAGGAACTAATCTCGAAAGGTTGGACCTTTATCGCAATAAAATCGGGGATGCGGGGATTCTATCACTAGTTAACGCAATGAAGGGGTGTAGTCTTTCCAAGCTGGGTTTGCTCTTTAACCCATACACGAAAAACGGTGAGGGGATGTTTAAGAATTCCTATTACTGGAAGTAGAACAAATATAGAGATAAAACTGTACTAGATTTATTGAATAGTGTACTTTGAGAGGAGTTTAAGAACATTTTTACATTTTAATTCAAACTCGTGGTCCATATCTTCCAGCCCTCCAACTTCACTTATCCGGGAATCCATTCCCCAATCAAGGTTATGGCTAGACATTGATGTGGATAGAGGACCGTCACTTCCAACGGATAATGGTTGGCCAGAAAAAGATCTACTAGAAGCACGGCGTTGATCATGTGGCCGAGCAAAGGAAGGAACGTTTGGCGACTTTGATGTAGAACGGGATCGAACATGATTATTAGTGTTTGAAATATCAGAAAGGCAATCTTTCATAAAACTTTGAGCTTCGTTCCAATTTCGAAGATATGTGCAGTGGAATTCCGCAAATTCGAACAGTAGTTGGTGATGTATTCCCAAGTTTTTGTGAGTATACGGTAAATCTTTTGCAATGGCAATCCCTTCAGTGTACAGATTTGAAACCAGATCAGATAGCTTATCATAGGTATAGATATCTGAAAAATGAGAAATCGCTTCAACTTTGTGTATGACGAGATACTTGAGAAGTGTGGCTAATACCAAACGATACATGGCGTTTAACGTATTCGATTTAAACTCGGAACCTGTATAATCAATGTTCAACTTTATGGCCAAATTGATCAATATAGGTATGCAACTACGCGACCCAGCGATTGAGGATAGTTCCCCTCTAATGAAAAGCAGCCAATAAATAACAAGGGGATCAACCCTTCTGTTTTCCAAACACCAGGAAATTGTAGCCTTTTCCAACTTTATCACACTGGGTAGATTCAACTACGTTAACACCAATGATACCCTCAAAGATAAATACTTGTTTGTTAACGCTTTTGATAATTCGAGGTTGATTTTTTCCAGTCTCCAAAGTGCAGAGATTTGGTCACCAAGATAACCATCAATTGCAGATAAAAACAGCCCAGAAGAATGATCCAGATCTACTAATTGACTAGAATCCTCGTGCTCCAGATATTTTTTCCAGATTTCATCAAAGACCTGTTGTGCCTCTTTATATTCCTGCTTCAAGCAATGCATGGTCGCCATTTCAAATTTAAAGTGGTTAGCAAAGATGTCGTTGGTAACTTTTAAATTTCTTGCACAATTGCTTTGTGCAAAATCGATTAAACCAAGTCTTCTGAACACCTTTAAAATCAAATATCGTTGTAAAAGGGATTGGCTACATTAAAAAAAAGTACTGATATACTGTTTCGATACCCCCCAACATGGACAGTATTTCTCTTTGCTCTGCTGCATGGCAGATGGAAAAGAATGATGGGCTGGGAACTTTGAGAGCGTATAGCAAAAATACTGAAGATAGAGAGGCTAGAGTTAGTATGAGAATTACATTTTGAACTGTCTTTAATTGCAATTTGATAGAATGTCCTTAGAGCTAGCCATTTGTCATCAACCAATCCTGTGGTTTTCAAATAAGAATCCAATACCGAAGGCCACTAGTTTTACTAACAGAGATACCATTGAAGAAACCAAATAAAAGAATGACGATGAAAAGCTATGGCATTCCGAAATGTCCACTTTAATGGAGTTGATTGCTTCCCCAAGCATGCCGAGAGGTGGTTTCACCTTGATTTGAGAGAGCACCACTATTCTATTTGCTATTTTGTTGTACATTTTAAACGCTCTGTCAAAATTTCTATTATTAAGGGTAAAAATACACTGCTCCTTTCAAAAATCGATTGGTTAATAACTGCAATATTCCCTGATAAAGATAAGTGTCAGCAAGACAACATTCTAAATCCAAAAACCAGTATTTGATAAAAAGAGTTTCCGGATCCTCGTCTGGCAAATCATCCGGTGATCCTTTTGGTGATAGGTTGTGAGATGCAAGTCTGTGCATGTCCAAGGTAACAGAGTCTGACAGCACTAAAGCAATCGCCTATCTTAAAAACAATTACTTGAGAATCCCGAACGTTCAGCAAACTTTGAGTGATAGATTTACAAGTATGCAGTTTGTTGAAAACACTGTGCAATATGATTGGTGCATCCAATACTTCAGGGCAAAATAAATCGAGCTTAGATTAATACACGCTTACTTCAATCAGCTGTAGCGCAAACCGTGGTAATATCAGATGGCGAGAATGGCTTGTCAATAATTTTGTAGCTTCATTTGCATTTTGGGATTGAATATACTTGATTGCCGTAGCCAGTTCCGCGTGCCTCTTTAAATAATATCGATAAGTATCTTGATGTTCTAAATGCGCACTCTCATTTATCTTTTCAAGGGGAAATGTCCGTGGAACTGATAGATTATCAATGCTGGAAGTTTTCCTGAACGATTGAACCGCGATCGTGATTGGAGCTGAAGTCCCCATTGTAATTTGAGTATTAGAGTTTGTTGTTGGCGATAATTCTTGGCCGGCGATCGTCAGATGTGGAGTTTTGTTGTAAGTGGGTGATTCTGGAAACACAAATTCGCTATCCTCAAAGTCTAAATTTTGTTCCGGGGATTCAATATCTGCGATTGAAGAAGTAAATTGAAAAGCCCAATACAAGGTTCCGTGTATCAACATTGCGTGAATGTAAATAAGTAATTCCGCCCAACAAAATATAAAAGCAAATCCTAGAGTAACAAATGCTGTTGCAGTAGTGGCAAACTTTGCCCGTACCATTATATACAAAAACGAACCCTTGAATGTTAATGATCTACTTACGAATGTTGTTAAAATTGGTATTCGGATAGCAACCAGCCATTTTGCCTGTCTGACAAATCCATATAGAAACAAACTTCTAACGACCGCCAGTAGTAGTAGATCCAGGGGCACAAGCTGCTCTACCCTCGGAAATCCATCCCACCAATCCTTATTCAAAGTAACATAGATGATAAATAATAAAAGTGCAATGATCACATCCGTTGTTAATAATACTAATAGAGCCAGTGAATGTCCTCGTCTCTTGTTGCACCATCTAATTTCCGACGATCGCTCCTCTTGCTCCAAAAGTGGCTCATTCTCGTTCTCCATATCTTACAAAAATTAAAGAAATTTTACAGTAGACAAGATACTCATGGTGAGCTGATTCTTGTTATTCAAAAAGATAGCAGACAGGAACTGCTTTCGTAGGAATTCAAACCTAGGATTATACCAGTAATTCTACTTTATTATTCGGTTAGGATTACAGGAGTTTAAGCTCCTCTCTTGCATTATAGTGGCCATTTGAAATATTTCATTTACTGTTGAATCAATGATTTGTGTTTCATTTTCGCCGCAATCCATTTTAGGATTTTATAGGGATCCGCCGTAGAAAAAAGTTCAACCAAAATAGAAAATGTTAGACTTGACTGTACTATTGCTCAGTCCGCTTGCTTTAGCGCAAAGCCCTACTGCTACGGTAAATAGCACAATAGTCACCACAGACGTAGCAATTCCTGCTGCAGTCCAAGGAATGTGCTACAAGAAAAATAGACCAGTGCCAACAACAACTATTCCTCCAAAACCTAAACCAACTGCTGCTCCAAAACCACAAACACCACAGGCACCACCTCCACAAGCAGGTATTTCCTCTTTTGCTCAGAGCTGTCTCGATGCTCACAATCGCTATCGCGCTCAACGTGGTATACCTCCTCTCTCATGGAACAGTGGGTCTTTGCTGCAGCATGCGGTTAACTGGGCAATTACCATGTTTGATGACAACTCAATGTTCCACTCTCAAACTCCTGGAATGGGTGAAAATATTGCAATGGGATCTGGAATGAGTTGCGAGCAAGCAGTTAACATGTGGATGGGTGAAGAAGCTAGCTGGGATGGTGGTCCAGTGTCTGGAAGCAACTATGGGGTTATTGGACACTTTACTCAAGTTATGTGGAGAGATTCAAAGGAAGTTTCCTGCTCTGCTGAAGGTTCTTTCTTGGTTTGCAACTATTACCCGCAAGGCAACTTGTTGGGTCACATGCCTTTCTAAACGGATAGGGTTTAATAAATATGTCATATATCTCGCTCAAGAAGTATTTCTCGATTCTTACATTGGTGCGTTGCACTGTTATAATTGTCTCCTCAAGATTATAGTGTCAGAGCCCTAGTGGTGTCACAGAACCGCGAAAGCTGGGCACAAGGAATTTACAAACTATTTTTCATTCTCAAACGACCAAATCAATTGCAAACCCAGATATGGAATCAAGCTACACTGCAGTGATACAAATGTGATGTATTCTTAAAGTGAATTAATCTTGGCTCGCCCATTACGGTCAATCACAACCAATGGATCGGGGCTTGAGTGGCGACATGAACCTTTTTCATCAAAGCGTTTTTGAAAATTTTAGACAATAGACATGAAGTGGACAGTCGCATTACTTTTCATTCAAAGCAGTTTAGCTGCCAACCCAGCAGCAGCTCCATCTGCTACTGTCGGCACTCCTACTTCAGGAAATTCAACAATTGCTACAGTTACATCACCAGCAGTTCCAAATCTTGAAGGGATGTGTTACAAAAAGAACAGAAAGACTACAACAACTGTAAAGCCAACTACTACTGTTGAAAAGCCAAAACCAACTCAAGCCGCTGCCAAACCACCTCCACCACCTCCTCAACCTAAACCAAAACCACAATCGCCACCACCATCTGGCAATGCTTGTGTTGATCGTCACAATTACTACCGTGCACAAAAAGGAGTTGGCGGCTTGGTATGGAGCAACGGCTTGGCTGCTTCTGCTCAAAACTGGGCCAATACACTTGCAAGTGACGGTGTGTTACGTCATTCTGGCGGTAACTATGGTGAAAACATTCATGAAGGTGGTACCGACTGTTCAGGTGCTGTTGATTCTTGGATGGGAGAACAAAATGCATGGTTCAGTAACCCATTGGGTGTTGTGGAAATGAGCTCTTTTATGTCTTATGGTCACTACACTCAAGTGATGTGGAGAGGTACTTCTCAAGTCGGCTGCGCTTCTGCTTCTGGATATGGTTCATACGTTGTTTGCCAGTACTTGGAGGCTGGAAACTTCCCTGGCCAAAGCCCTTACTAATGGAAATATCACTATAAATACATACTCTTTCCTTTACACAAGTATTTGATAACTGTTGATGACATTGACATGAAAATTAATCCACGAATATCATACGAGTTTATCAATTGGATATATCATGCAGGATCTTTCTTAAAGATTCTTTGTGCACAACTGATTAAGTTGTATTTCCAACTTAAAGACGGTTACCGAGCTTGTGAAAAACAAATTCAAAAAAAGTTTCACATAGAAATATAGAAATGAATTCGGAAATTAATTCGGACGTTGACCTCTATGCGGTTGAATCGTTTACCGATGGCGATAGTCATGCGAATTATGAAGACAGGCGGTGGGAAAATGGACAGAGTTTCCTTTCTCAGGAAGAGGTGGTGATAGTGGAAGAGGAGGAATATAATAGAGATTCTAGCGTTCCAGAGTACAGTTACAATGAGTCAAAAGAAAATGTAGACCAACCAGAACAGAATCCGGAATCAACAAATGCAATGCATGAACAAGAAAATTCTTATTCAGAGGTTAGCAACAAAGCAATAGAAGATAATAATGAACGAGCATGTTCGGAATCTAGCTACAACTCAGAGGGAAATGATCAAATTCAGGAATTTCCTAAAATGCATCAAATTGATTCTGGTTTTGTAGTTACTCCTACCGCCCACTCTGCTGAAATGTCTTTTGTTGAACCCGCTGAAGTAGGACACGTAATGTCCCTTCCAAGAAGAAAAGAAGCTCGTTGGTCGTCTCAGTTTGATGAAGAAATTCCTGTCCAAGGAATAGCTAACGAAGTTAAGGTTCCTAGTCCTAGAAGTGTTGCAATTGAATATCCAGCGCCGACTCAAATTGAAACGCAGCGTGCAATCAGTCCAATTTCAGAAAATAGAGAGACCTCTGTAGAATCCGCACAGCCGCTTACCAAGAAAGATAATCTCGACCATCTAGATCTTTCTGAAGAAAAGAAAAAGAGGTTCATGTATGGATGTATTCCAGTAAACAAGAAAAGCAGGTTGATTTGTCTTGGAATTACTTTTCTGTTTATTGCAGCTTTGGCAATCGTTGGGTATTTCTTCTATCCTCGGTAAGTTGTAAATAACCAAAGATATCCTGAATTCCACGTTACTGCTATAAATGTCAAAAATGGCACTCATTTCAACTTTACTGAAGTCAATCTAAATGCCAACAATCTAGATTTCAGATTTTCACTAGATATGATATTAGACGTAGTTGTGTTGAATCACAATTTATATCACCTGAAAGTTGATAGCATCGATTTGACTGTAATCACTGTTTTAATAATAGGCATACATCTGGGCAAATGCGAGTGAAATTAATAACGCAGGTGTTTTACCAACTCAGGAGGTGTTTGGGAAGGTAAATAAAACCAGGATAACTGTTGACAGCAGCAACAGACAGCAAGAAATTGGGCACGGTATATACTCTCAACAACAAACTTTCCTGCCAGGTGTTAATTCTACTTTCCACATTCCTTTAAGAGTGGAATATTCTCCAAACCCAGAATATGGTGCATTAAATGATCCTGCGCTTAACGAAATATTGCAGCTATGTCAAACCGAACGTATTCCTACTAGGCATACAACTATTCATTATGAGGCATACAATGATATTTCTCTATTGAAAATGTTTGGCCTAACTCCAAACTTGCGGGGCGAGATCAGCATCAATTGTCCATTCCAGGGCGAAGACTATTCTGCGTTTTTGCAAGCAATTGGAAAAGGATCCCATTAATAAATAACAAATCTTTTAAACATATTCCATATCGTTTTATACATCAAGGAATACTATTCATGACATCATTTCTATGTGTAAAGAGACTTTTTTCGGGTCCCTTCCTTTGGCTATGCAACAATAAAGCCCACAATGGCTCATTGTTTAAGATTGCCCCCTAATGGAGGCGCTCCTATTTAACTGTGAGAGACAGCATTTAGGTTTTTTTAACTAGAATGGCCCGCCGTCGTAACAGTCAAGAATATAGAACAATGGATTCACTCTATTCCGCTGTCAACTATGAAAATCATGATGGACAATATTATCAGGATTCTTACCAGGATAGAGAATATGACAGCTATGAAAGACATCCATATCCACAGAGTCGTTCTCCCCAAAGACCGGTTCCGCAGAAAGTAGGAAATACATTCATCACCAGTGCAGAAGCTCAGGAGTACGTCACACTTCCAAAAGTCAAAGGGAGACCAGAAAACCAACAGTTCAACTTTCCAGAACCACCAATATATTCTCCACAGACTATGAACCACCCCTTCAATGCAGCACCTGGATTTGTAGAACCTCCAAGAGCTGCAGAAGCTTGGACCATCAATAGAACAAAATCGAGGGACAACTTTGAACCGGAAACAAACTACAATAATATTCCAGATGATCGGAAGAGTTTTGAAAGCATGCACTCCCAAAAGGCAATGACTACAGAAAGAAAGAAGCCAATGAAAAGATACATGTACGGCTGTATTCCTACAAACTCTAGGTCAAGAAACGTTTGTTTGGGTATTACTGCCGTTGTTCTCTTGGCTCTTGGTGTAGTTCTATACCTGTTTTTCCCAAGGTAACTCTTGCTTAATCCAGATTCCCTGATATGCACGTAAATAATATTCAACTTGTTCCTGGAAATGCCTTTAAACTGTCGCCTGTTACCAATGTTAATGGGCAGTTAAACTTTAGTTTCCAGCTTGATATGGTCATGAATATTAGTGTTACAAATAGCAACATGTATCATTTGAAAGTGGATGCAATCGACCTGAATGTAATTAGAAATTAACCATAGGCATTCATTTTAGCAAACGCAACGGAAATAAATAGCCAGGACCCATCCCCTGCTGAATCACTCCTTGGTGCTACTGCTCCAACTAGAATCTATGTAAATAACTCGAATATGCAACAAAAGATCGGGAACGGTACATTTGGCAGCATTCTATTTCCACCTGGCAAAACCACTACATTCCTGATGAACTTTACAGTTTTTTACAGTCCAAACCAGCAGCTTGGGGCCACCAACGATCCTGCATTGAATGAAATTATTCAGCTTTGTGTGTCGGATCCAAATGTCCCGCTTGGTCAGAATCGCACCACCACAATCAGATATCAGGCTAATACTCCAATATCCATTTTTACTGCTGTGGGATACACTCCAAGCATTCAAAACCAACTCAATATTAATTGCCCATTCCAGGGCCAAGCCAAAGTCAAGCTAATCCAAGCAATTGCTGGCGGAGGTACAAGAGGTGTTTCTGGTTCTACTTAATACTATTAAAATATGATTTTCTAGAGGGTTTATTTTAAACATACAGTTATTTACCTTTATTGAGAGCCTTCAAGAATGCGCCTAATTGCTCTCCTTGGAAAGGACAGTTGATTGAGAGATCACCAGACGTGTTTGGAGTAACTCCAATATACTTTAAGGCGCTGATATCATTGGAGGTTTCATAGTGAATAGTAGTGTGACGGGTAGGGTCTTGCAAATAGCACAATTGCAAAATTTCATTCATCAATGGATCATTAAGCGCGTCAATAATGTTGGTTGGAGCAACATATTCGGCAGTAAAATCCATTTGGAAAGTAATGTTTTGGTGAGGAGGGAAAATTAATGGCTTTTTGTAGCTACCATACCCAACTTTGATTTTGTTGTTGGAAGAAGTAACTTTGACCCTTTGGCTTTCAGTGAGCACCTTATTGAACACGGTTTCAGTAGTGTACGGAATGATACTGTTGATTTGAGATGCATTGGCCATTACGTACGCCTACAATTAAATAATTCTTACAGTCATATCAATTTCTTCAACTTTGAAGTGGTAGCTGTTGCTGTTTAACACACTGATATCCATCACCATGTTCAATGTAAAGTTGAAATTGAATGTTGGTGAGTTTGGATCGTATGGAGTTACGGTAAAGGAGGTATTAGATTTAGGTTCGATTTTCAGCACTTTAATTTGCGGCATTCGAGGGAAGAACAAGTATCCAACCACAGAAAGAACTGTCGCTAAAACCAAAACAACAGCAATGCAGACGTTGCGGCTTTTCTTGTTGACAGGAACGCATCCATACATGAAGCGCTTTTCTTCAGGGCTACCCAGGGAAGGGTATTTTGCATCTTCAGCAAACCTGAAGCCTTTGCTATGATTGTCGTCTGGTCTGTCGTAAACTTCAAGCTTTTCTTTTTGAGGAGAAGGCTCATTTCTGTATTCCAAGTCTCTTGGAGAGTCTCGTGGAGACTTGTCTTTTCTTACAGATGCATTTCTTGGGAGAGTGACAACATCGCCATATTGTGCAGTTTCGATAAATCCTTCTTGTGCAACATACTTTGTAGGTTTAGCTTCATACATGTTGTCATATTGGTCTTGCTCATAGCTGTTTGAACTATAGTCGTCGAACCTTCTATTGGATGGGGATCGCTGTGGTCTATCGTTCCTTTCGTTGAAGTTGTATGACATTTCTATGGGTCTATGAAAGTTTGGAAACCACAACTCTTTTAATCGAGAAGCCGATCGGGACCTCCAAAAACGGAATGGAGCACAAGGACAAATTGTCTTTGACCCCGTATATTTTCTCAAAGTCAGACTGCTCAAGGACGCAGCAGGGAGCTAGCGTGGTGAATGCCTTCAATTGCTGCTGCTCAATAGACGGTACCTGGTTGCGGAACGAATATTTCATTTTCAAACGTTTTTTACTTTCATTGCCTTTTTCGATTTGAAACACCACAAATCAAGGAGCCTGGAACGTAACAACCCCTTTGCATGCATTAATTTTTTAAACGACGATTTATTTTCTGGAATCATAGTTGATTGTGATTTCTTCATCTTTAGCAATATCTTGGTTTGCAATGTAGACCACATGCCATAATCCATCATATGGAACATACTCAGCTTTAGCATTGGGATTAATATCATGATTCACAAAGCGAAGGTAATTTCCAAACTTTATCCCATTGATGCCTATGGTTACCTCTTTGCCATCAAGGACTTTGGTTTTGTATGGCCATTCATACTCTGTATCAGATGTAAATGCATCAATTTCTCCAGTGTAGATTCCAATAACTTGGTTTTCTAATATATCTTGATTTGCAAACAACCCAAATCCTGATTCTTCCGATGCCCATTTGACATGACAAAAATCGCGCATATAAGCTTCGAAATTGGGGATGGCAAAGAAAGTTGCCGTTTCTTCAGTAATTCGATCAATGTGCTCCTTGTTATTCAAGTAATACAGGTCAGTTAGTAAGTTGTGGTTTTCAAGTAGAACATCCAGTTCGCTTTCTACTGAAACCTCGTGTAGTGGGATTACTTGAAAAATTCTTTCAAAATCATCGTATGTATAACGGACATCTGGGTCGAGAGGGACAAATGGGTTTGTAGGATCTGTAGGAATGTATTTTAAATACTTTAGATGCGGCTTTTCTTCTTCAGACAGTTCTCGCAGGTTAACAATCTCCTGATATTTGGAAATGATCTCCTTGCACCTTTCAATCTGTTCTTGCAAGGCAAGCGTTTTCTTGTTGAGGTTCACAACTCTCGAGCCCAGGTATGAAAAGAGTAACCCTGACAGCGCCAAAACGATAAAATTTACTTGTGTAAATAGCTTCCATTTGTTTTCTTTCTGCTTGCTGGCCATTTATTTTTGACAACAAAATCGTATTACATCACGGTTTATTCTAACATTGTTTAACATACACAATAAGGATATACACAATTTATTGCAAAGGTCTTGAAGCGAAATAAGCATCGCCATAATCTGTGGTAATTTCTTCTCCTTTCTTAATGTCCTTTACAGCCACGTACAATACATGCCAAAGCCCATTGTGTGGAACGAATTCAGGCTTGGAATTTGAAGCTTCTCCAACATGATTTGCAAATCGAAGATAATTTCCATACTTTAATGCATTGACACCAATGTTTACTTCATCACCATCAATTTCATCAGTTTGATATTCCCATTCATAGTCAGTATTGTCTGAATCTACGGCGACTATACCAGTATAGACACCTATAACTTGGTTAGCAGGAATGTCCTGCTTGGCATACAATCCAAAGCCGGTTTCAATTGATGCCCATTTGATATAGCATAATTCGCGGAGATAGGCTTCTTGATCCTTAATTTCAAAGAAAGATTTTGTTTTTTCAATCATGCTATCAATATGTACACTGTTGCTAAGGTAGTAGTCGTCAGTAAAAAGGTCATGTCCATCCAAAAGCTCTTTAACTTCTTCACTAACAACAGAATGATGGATTGGCTCCACTTGGAAAATAGACACAAAGTCGTCGTACGTGTATTGTGCATCAGGATAAAGAGGCTTCTTTGGATTGTGCGGATCTTTTTCAATGTTGTCAAAGTAATGAGAATGCGGCTCATGTTCAACTTGATCGTCGACAGTGATGTTCTTTTGTGAGTAATCAAGTATTTGATAGCGATCAATAATGCTTTCATACTTATCGACTTGGGCATCCAACTGGCCAATAATTCTGTTCAATTCCAAGATCCTTGTACTTTGATAGGATATAATCAATCCTGAAATAGCCAGGATTATAAAGTTGTAGTCCGAGAGCATTTTCCAGAATCCTCCTTGTTTCTTTTGAGCAGCCATTTAGCAGTTCATTAATCGAGTTGTTATTTATATGGAATGGGCTGAATCAAGGGGTTGGACAAATGGCTTTGCAGAAAGCCATCAGAATGTGGCATCATAGTGTCGGATTTAATTGGTGAAACGGGTTTTTTTAGCTCAACCGCTGCAAACCTGGTTGGCAGTGGTAATGTCATGGGTTCGATGACAAGCTGGAAATACTGGGCAATGATGGTATATATCGATTAGTCTTCATGAAAAACAATGATTACAAATGCTTTATTCTATGCTGAGCCCAAAATTTTTATCCCCTGTTTTGAATTTCCAAACTTGTTCCAAGTGCCACAATGAAAATTAAAATGACAAGACGTCACCTTATGTCGGCATGGAAGTAGTTTAACTACAACCCTGTGTTTGTTTTTCACTCTTCGCGCTACAGGAGAGGCTTGGCGATCGCGCTTTAACTTGTAATTTTTTAAAACTTCTATTAGTACTTATTAATTTTATAGAAAAGGAAATGATGATGCAAGGTAAGATAGCATCGATAAAGTATCCTACTTTATCACGCATCGTCGTTTAACGCGAATTTGAACCTGTTTCTGACTGTAGGGGTTTTAGATTCAGATGAACAATATCTAAAGGACTGTTCTGACCTTCGATTTCAAGGTTGATATATGCATTAACTGTAGGCCGACCTTACACTACGAAACAACATAATCATCAATACAAGTTTCCAACTCAGCAAGTGGAGGCTACCCAAAGCATTGCTCCAGCATGCGAACCATATTCGTCCATGGACCCTAAAGTGGTGGACCTGAGCTTACCGGTTCCACAACACATGTCTGATTTTGGCTACCACTATGACCCTAATCATTACCATCACCATCATGGGTATCAAAATTCTGGAATGTATTATTCCATGGGGTTGGAACAAATGCCTGAGCATCAGCTAGGCATGGCTGACATGAATATTAACCGACTAAGGAATATGAGTCAAAATAGTTTTATGGAGGAGCATGACGACGCAGGAGATGCGTCGTGGGAACCAGAACAGACAAAACGCAGAGTTACACGCAAACCAAAGAAGCGTGACTCTAAAACAGAAAGTGTCGGTTCAGTAGGCTCAAACGAAGATGCAATGGAAGATAAACGAAAGAAATTCTTGGAGCGCAACAGACTCGCTGGTACCTTAAACTAATATAGCATCCAAATGCAGACAAAAAAAGAAGATGTGGATGCAAGAGTTGGAAAGCAAATCTTCAGAAATTTTTCAACGTAACCGTGATTTACAAAACTTGACTAACCAGTTAAAGGACCAAGTTGCGGAATTAAGCGCGCAGTTACATATTTACCAAACGCAATGTAAATGCTCTATTCCGCATATAATGTCCAACAAATAGATGGAATTGATAAAAAAAGTATTATATTTTATTGATTACCATAATTTGTACCATGGTCTTAGGGACTTTAAAAAGTGCTGCTGTTGTTTTTTAAGCTGTTGCACCCTGTCATGAATGTCGTCGCCAACAAGGAATAGCATCATGTTGCCTTTAGTGCGATTGATACGCGAATCCAACAACACACCGTTCGTGTGGTCAGTATTATCTGCTCCAAATGAATTGGAAACGATATGCTCGATATCAAAAGTGGCGATACAATCGACATCTTTTAAATTTTCCTTGTTGGCTTTGTCTGCTGTCCACAGCCCTAAACAATCTTTGACTAGTTGGATTTCCTTGTTCTTGTATACCACCAACTTTACATTACCAGGCACTTGTTTCCATTCGTTAATAATTCTATTTTTGACTTTAAGGGCAAATTGGCCATTCTGAATTGGTTTTGTGGGATCGATCCCGCTTGAATGAAGAAATTGAAGTGTTTCGTACATCATCTTTGCCTTGAAAGCCTTTGAATCGTTCTGCCATTTCTTCATTTTTCTTTCGTTTTTAATCGAATCGGATATATGCCCAACATACTTGTTGTTTTTGTATTCGAAATTGTTATCTTTTGGTTTGTGATTCCATTCCAACAAAAACTGGCCATCGTATTGCATATATTTCTTTAGCGGAGCACTAAAAGCAACTGATTGATCCCTGGGATATACAGTGGTTTTCATTTTATACCAAGAGAAAACCCCTGGCACGAAATACTTGTCCACCACCTTACAGTGATATTCGTATGCTCTACCAGTCTTTATACCAGTGATCTGTGTGATTCTATGCATATGCGACCACAAGATGTACACGGTATCTTCCTTCAACCCAGAAGATGCCAGTTTAATCAAGCGCTCCATCTATAAAAAAGAAAAAAAGAAAATGCTTGAATTTAAATTATAAACGTCAAGTCACTGTCAATTGCATAATTTGACATTTACACTCACTAAAATTCAACTATTTTCAATATAAACCGCAATCCAAAAATGATCCATTTAAAATCCAAGTCTCACTAATTCCAATGTTCCAATATCCAATTTCCGTGATTGTATTAACTTTTTTTATTGTCAAAAATACAACAACTGTATCCAGTGCATTTATTTTTGCTACATTAATAAACACTTACTTTCAAGAAACCAATATCGTTTGCATATTCACGGAAACATTGACGGCACATGTTGATATTGTACTTGCGGATGAGACCAGCTTGGTGAGCACATACACGGCTATATTAATTGAATTTGTACCATTGGCGAGAACCTTTTCCGTATTTTCTTGGGTGAGAGAACCATACTGCGTCGTGAGCCATTTTCAAAAGTAAAGAAGAATTGAACAGGAACAAATTTTTTTGAACGGAATTTTTTAAACTAGCCAATCAGAATTATTGTGGCTGTCCCAAATTTTTGTGGCTGGTGAGTATGAAGTTTAATGTATTTGAAATAGAAATAACTGGACTGAATAATTTAAGGAACTAGGACTCGGTGCGGTTTAGAGAATAGTATTGGACTAGTATTGGGCTTAAATATTACAGCTATGCAAACCGTATCAGTAATGTATTAAAATCAACTCAATACCCTTGGTTCCTCATATGTTTAGAAACACTGGTCTAGTAGGTTCAATCAATTTCACAAGTAGAGATTATTTTCTTGTCCGAAAGAAATGGAAAAAGAGATTTACAATTGCTTCATTCAGTAAACCAATAGTAACCAGATTCAACTCTATAAACGAGCCTAGCTTACCTGCAATCGAACAGCCTACCAGAAAGCAAGAGCTATTGATTAGGGTAAATATAGTTAAGATAGATCTATAATGAATTCAAACAGTTTGATTCTTATTACTCTTGCTTTGAATATTTAGGCTGTTCATCTTCGATCAAAGAACAGCGATTGTTGATTCAGGAATTAACAGATGTACCAAGTGAGATCCTTGATTTGATTAATAATGAATTTATTCAAAGGTAAGATTGAAATAATTGTAGGTAATGAATATATATAATAATAGGTAAACTAGAGCTAATAAGATTATCCAAACTCTGCAGCATACTAAATGAATTTGGCAATTGCTTTGTTTCTTTTACAGATGAAATCAAAATTACTAATTTGGTAGTCAAACTCTCATTTGGTAAAATTAATCAAAATGTGATGGAGTTGGAAGATTATTACTTGTGCCTAAAGAATCTAGATCTGTATGAAGATTATTTTGAAATCTTGGCAATGAAATTCGTGGATTTGTTACCAAAGCTGTCCAACTATTCGTTATCGATAGAAAAGAAGATCAACAATCACGTGTTACAGTTTAAAAAAGAATCTACAGATTTTGTAAAAGAAATGGTTGTATTGGCAAAGTTTATTTCTCTGCTGTTCAAAGACGAGCAGCCACCAACCGGATTCTTGGCAATATTAAACGATGGAATTAAAAAGTATTTGAATGAATCCAATGTATCTGAACTGGAAATTAATTTACTACAGTATGGATTATTATTGGAGCCGTTCGTTTTTGATGACGAAAATATTATACTGGTGAAAGCTAGAAATATCTTGAATTCGAAAACTAAAAACACTGTGCCAATAATGAAAGAGTGGAGTAAAAAACAAGAAAAAGAAGCAGTAGAATATCACATAAGCACAAAAATACAAGAAATTCTAGAATTACTGGAACAATGTGATTACAATACCAGTCAAACTATTCTAGATATGACTAGAATATACACGGCAGTGGATATGATTTCATACAATGACATGCACCATTTATACAAGTACTGTGCATTAAAAGGATACTTGGATCAATCAAATCTGTTTATCAAAAAACTAAAAGAGATTTTAATCCAAGATTACAAATCAACTACATTGATTCAAGATAAGATATTAGAAAAAGCAGAACTATACAAAGTAAGATTGAATTAATTTAGCCAATATCTATCCAACAAGTATATGCAAGTCTATTTGGCTTGATTCTTGATGACTACATCCAACTAAATCTAAGAAAAAAGCAAGATTACTATTTGACAAAGCAAGAGCTGAAAAAGATTGAGCTGATGGGAGGACAGTTTGAGTGTATAGCAAAGTACTGTAAAAGTTGGGGTGTTTTAACGGAAGCTGTTCAATTATTAAACAAGATGGATATTGATGGGTTCAATAAACTCTTGTCTTGAATTTATTATATTTGGATTTTATTTTTGTTAATTTACCATTCAAAGTTTCTTCTGTTGACAGTTGGATTGTCCGCTAGAGGTTTCCCTATCTTTTGAATTGCCATTGTGAGGCATCATGCATCAGTTTGCATGAGAGTTGAGCCACCTTGAGTCATGCGCTTGAATATAAACAAAACATTTCCCAAAAATTTAATGTTGGTTAAAGCTGCGATAAGCACATTTGGAGGAGCTACCATAGGCATACTAGCCATGAAGTCATTTATTGATAAGCCTCATAACGTACAGATATGGACCGTTAATAGATCTTTTGAACTGGAGAAGCCGAAACTCTATCAGATTTGTAAATAAACTATTTTTAATTGGAAACGCTTTGATTTAGTAGATCCGCTATTGGATTTTAGTTGTCTGTAATCCAGACTCTTGGAACTTGACCAAAGTTGAATATTCAGCCAAGCTTGAATACCTAACCTACAATGATAGATAAAACCAGTTAGCATAAACAATAGATTTAATGCAAGAGTTTATTTAAACTGCTTTCAGTTTGTATCTTGATTTATCCAAGGCTTTAATCTTCTCTTGGGCAGATGCAATATCAAACGATACCATAACAATATACATATTTACTACCAACGGAATACTATTCGCAATTTCAAATTTACCAAGTAGTGGATACATTCCCAGAATAATTCCAAATAACGATGCTCGCTTATCCACAAACAAATACCCAGGTGCGATTAGGGTTGAAATTATGCTAACGTAATCACTAGATGATGAAAAGTAGTAACAGGCTGACCATGAGAAGACAAACCCGAGAATGATATAAATGTTGTTGTACAACTGATCTTGTTTTTGGAAATCCTTAATCAGCTGATCCTGTTCATCTTCATTCAACAAGTCCTGTTTCGAAACACCTTCTCCTTTTCGCTGTCGGATTGACATTTTCAAATTACAAATCCAAATCACGTTTTTATTTCAACCTTAGCCTTTTGGAATATTTCTCACGGTCAAGGGATGAGTCAACCGAAGGCGATTTCACAAATTCCTTTCCGTCCATCGTATGTACAAAGCTTGGACCTTTGGTTAATCAGAGGTACTTTGATTAGTGATTGGTTTAAACAAGTTTCTCTTTAGCGCTTTGCCGCTCATTCCAATGATATCCCTGGATTTCCTCAGTGGTGTCAAATTCACTCTTTTTCGTGAAGGTGTGCGCATCACGTTGTACCTCAAGCTAATTTCTTTTTTGAATTGATCGTCTATTCCCCAAATGATTGATAGACTGCTGTCGTACAAGCCATGGCAATGCAAAAGTAATTCAAAAAATAAAAATCTCCAGTTATCATTCGATTTGTGAATCAGCTGTGAGAATATAGTTGATAGCTGCTGTGCCCATTGGTTTCTTGTTCGTTGGGACTCATCTTGGCATAGCTGGCAACAAAAACTAACGATAAATTCTAGCAACTGTCTGTATAGTGAAGGTATAAGAATCAAGATATTCCTAAATCAGAAATAGCAACCTTATCAGGTTCTTTGTTAATGTGGTTGGGGTTTTGATGGACGTTCCTGACTTTCTAGTTAACCCTGTGGCTTGATTCAGTGCTAGTATTCCTTGGCATGCC
Source organism: Boothiomyces macroporosus (assembly GCA_027604185.1). NCBI lineage: Eukaryota > Fungi > Chytridiomycota > Chytridiomycetes > Rhizophydiales > Terramycetaceae > Boothiomyces > Boothiomyces macroporosus. The sequence goes on along the minus strand of JADGKB010000099.1, from coordinate 5,372 downwards.
ACATGCAACTCTTCTGGTAGGAGCGCTGGGAATTTCGGCAAGATATTAATCAGGATTTTGAGCAGATCACTTGTATCCTTGTCTGTAACGTTACTGTCTAAATCCTCGTTGAAAAACATCTCTTGAATTTCTAGTGCCCTAGGTGTCATACTTGTGTTTGTGAAAAAAGACAGTTTAGCATTTCCGTTCTTTAAAATTAGTTCGCAGACATATTGCAGTAACTCTGTTGTGGGATGGTATTGGGTTAATGTACATTTGAGAGACTTTTGCGGAGACTTTTCAAAGTTAAACAGCATTTTCGGTTTAAGCTCCATATTAATATCATCTTGGAACGGGTTCTTTCCGATCGGCTCTTTAGGTATAGCGATATCTAGAAACAGACTCGATTTAATCTTTTCTTGGGCAATCTGTTGGGCAATTTTAAGCTCTTCCAAGTTTAAATCTGACACTGGTCGCAAATCTAGTTTAAAAAAATGTACTTGTTTGTAGATCAAGTTCCATTTCTTCGACTACAGTTTCTTCTTCATCTTGTCGCTGTCGTTTCCTATTTGCTAGAGGAGACTCGAGTTCACTGGACAGCATACCAGTATAAAAACGGACAAAAACGCGAAAATGCACTGCAAAGTTACATGCTGATAATTAATGTGAAGGGTTTTAAGCTATCCGCCCATTATTCCCCAGTTCAGGTTTAAAATTTTGAACAGCCCAAAGCCTTATGAATATTAGTAGTCTGATTATACAAGACCTTTAATTCCAGAGAGTATTCAGTGGTCGATAGTCCCAAAGTTATTTTAAACTTGACTGAAATAGAGGACGAATTTAAGAATCAACTTTAGCCATATAACTCTGACCGCCTACCAAAGTGTGCTTTATTCTACTATAAAGACCAAACAGTTGTATTTGTCACGTGACTACACCGGAGAATTTAATTGGCTGAAAATGATTGAAAAAATTCTCTTTCTCCTTTTTTCTCTTCTGTTCACTTACACTTTTTTCAGCATAATGGAAGTAGAAAACGTAAAGCTTTTCAACCGCTGGTCTTATGAAACCATTGAAGTCAAGGATGTTTCTTTGCAAGATTATATTTCAGTAACTCAACACCCAGTTTATCTTCCACACACTGCTGGACGTTACCAAGTTAAAAGATTCCGTAAATCTCAGGTATATTTTTGAAATAACAACAGTGCCCAATCGTAGAACGTCTCGCATGTTCCCTTATGATGCACGGACGTAACAACGGTAAGAAATTGATGGCTGTTCGTATTGTCAAGCATGCTTTCGAAATTATCAACCTTTTGACTGACTTGAACCCAATTCAAGTTTTGGTTGACGCAGTTCAAAACACTGGACCTCGTGAAGATTCCACCAGAATCGGTTCACAAGGTACCGTCCGTCGTCAAGCTGTTGATGTTTCTCCTCTCCGCCGTGTCAACCAAGCTGTTCACTTGTTGACCACCGGAGCTAGAGAAGCTGCTTTCCGTAACGTCAAGACCATTGCAGAATGTTTAGCTGATGAATTGATCAACGCTGCCAAGGGATCATCCAACTCATATGCCATCAAGAAGAAGGATGAACTTGAACGTGTAGCTAAATCCAACCGTTAAATATCATGATTTGAATATCATAATAAATACTATGCAAACAATATCTGGGTGTGGAAAATATTACTGGATTTTTACTTTTTCGTGAATCTGAATGGAGGGCGATTGCGAAAAGGTAGTTTTGCATCCAAATAATCCTCTGTTGAGTATCGGTTCATATCAGTCGATTTGGACTTTATCTTTGGCTTATTGCGATATGATTCCGCAGGATATTGTAAGCAATTGTAACGATAGTCTTGTCTTTCAGAATTCGTCTGTCTTGGTTTCGTGGATGTGTCTCATTCAAAAATAAACTTGAAGCAATTGCAAGAAGCATTCAGAAAAACCCACATAATCCGCTTGAACTATATAGGCGCCAAACTCTTACAAGACAAATACACGCGAGGATTCCTAATACACTCACTTCCACACGTATGGATTCTCGATGGGACATTTATTTGCTGGGTTGATCGACAGAAATGGCACCAGTTCTTTCAAAACAACGTTAACGGATTATATTCGACAATTAAAAGCAAATGGAAAATTGAAGAGAGCGCATATAGAACGAAATTGCAAGGTCCTCGAATATGGACTTTGCCTGCAAAGCAATGTATCTTTTCATAACATAGGGTTGAATAACTTGCCAACTAAATTTCTAATGGCAGTCGATTACGATATTTGGAAACTCACTCGGCTAGCAAATGCCTTTGAACATTATTTGAATACAGAATCAACTAATAATATCGTTGAAGAATTGCTCTGTCCAGAAACATTGGGTGTTCCAATTAAAGATAACAGCAGTATCCTGGTTTTCTTGCTGGTAGCATCGCTATTTAAATTATACAATTCCATGTTGCTATGCAAGATAACAGAAACCATTTTTCCGTGCTTTCCGGCATACAGTGATAAAACACCTATAAACTGGTCGTTAAAAGATAGACTGTCACTGATTGGGCTATTAATTGGACGAATCAAGATGGATAACGCTAGTTTTATCAACAGTACCCTACAAAAATTTATGATTCCAGATTCAACACTAGATTTCCTTTCAAGACTAATAGAATTAGTAATGATGGCATCTTATCCTGACTCCATTGAAGATCTGCCAAATTACGACTACGATAGTTACTTTGTAGAGCCTTTTATTACCAACACCAACAAATTTCTGTCAAATTTGACACAAGATGACAAATACGAATTGTCACTGGTTCACCTGTACATTTTAGAACTAGTCTGTACATCAAACGACGATTTTCTATTTATCGAGTCGTTTCGAGATTTATTAGATCACTATTCTGAGTGTGTACAAGTAGTGTTACCGGAATGCAAGAATCTATTTCAAGTAATGTCAAAGGAAGAGATTGAAAGGTACTCGCAAAAGAACTTTATGAGCGTTGAAGCAAAGAGCGCAGAAATTAGACTGAGATTGGCGTTGGGTATCCAGCAGGTGAATAAAAACCTATTTTGAAAAGCAACCATTTAGATATGAGTTGAAGTATTCACATTTGAGCAGGTAGGGCTCTTCACAGAGTATTAACATCAGCGCGTAAAGCACTTGGATTATTGCTTCTACACAGCTCCTAATTTTTTCATTTCGCGTTCAACATGTTGGAAGATCCTTCGTACGTTATACGACCAAACTTTAAACAAAAGTATATATAATTAACAAGATTTCGTCCATCAGTGGTGACACAAGTAATCCATCAAATATTATCGGATAGATTAACAAACACGGTTTACAATCCAGAAACCTGTTCGCAATCTTCAAGGGAAATTGCAGATGAAATCAAAAACAGACTCAAGGACATGGATTTTGATAGGTACAAGTTTGTAGTCAATGTAATTATGGGAGAAGTTAGAGGTGAAGGTGTAAAGTAAATGAACTTTGATGTTAGAGTGGGATCCAGGTGTTTTTGGGATGCTGATACGGATAATCTAGGGCAAGATACTTTTATCAATGTAGTTAATATTAACTGTAGGATTCATTATTCTGCGTCGCAGCAGGTATACATCGTTAATGTAGCATATGGAGTTTATTATTATTGAAAACAATAAAAACTCTTTAGAATTGGAAATGAAATTGTTGTCCACCGTGACCTTGGAAGCCCTGAAATCCTTGGAATCCTTGGAATCCTTGGAAACCATGGAACCCTTGGAATGGGTTTCCTCCTCCTTGCTGTTGATTAGGATCTGCTGGATCTTCTCCATTGTCATATTTCTCACGTAGCTCTTCATTTCCAAGAACTTCATAAGCTTGGTTGATTTCAGCCATTTTCTTTTGTACAGTTTCAGCGTCCAAGTCTCCTTGGTATTTATCTGGATGCCATTCTTGAGCTTTTTTGCGGTATGCCTTCTTAATTTCTCTTTGAGTAGCGGATTTAGATACCCCAAGGATTTTGTAATAATCTTTCATTGATGCTCTCTTATTTAGCAGCTCGGCCTTCCTATATCCTTCAATTGCCTGGGTTAAACAATGATTACTCTTTGATTTTGACGATCACTCTCATATACTACTTTGAAATCGCTCATTGCTTCGGAATACTTTTCTTTCTCCATCAATGCCTCAGCCCTGTTGAGTCGTGCCTCTGGATTACCCTCATCTACATCTATAGCCTTTGTACAATAATTAATAGCATCGTCGAACTTTTTCATCTGAAATTAAACTTGGTTTACCCTGCGATACGCCTTGCACAGTAAGGAGTATGCTTGCTTTTTGAGATTTTTGGCACCCAATCGTTCGATATCATCCAAGAACTTGTCTTCAGTAACAAGCTGAGTAACAACTGCCTTCCATTTGTTTTGTGATTCCAATTTTTCCAGGTTTTTAAACCCTTTCTGGAAATTCTTTATGCTCCTAAATTGCTTCTTGCAATCCCTTTCATCTGGATCATTACGTAAACATTCCTTCACGTATTGTAGACCACGATCCAATTCGCCCATGGAGCTGTATAAATGAGACAGCTTCAAAGTAATATCATTTCTATTTGGAAGCAACTTTGACAACCGGGCATAATCGCCAACAGCCATTTCCACATCATTAATTTTCATGTAACATTCAGCACGACTGGTATTAGCTGTGGATACCTTTGCAGTATTTCAGTGAATTTAGGACAAAATTGTAATAATTGAGACATTTCCTCAACAGGACAATTGGCAATACTACTGTTGATTGACGCTAATAAAGTCTGACCCAACTCTGCATTGTGGAGTAGCTCTGTAGCCTTTTCCTCGTTGGGATGGCTTTTCAAATATATTCTTAAATCTTCCGCAGCTTTGTCCAACGACCCTTGATATAATAGCAATGTTGCTCTTTTGAGACGTGCCTACGGTTACTATGAATTACTGGTGTATTGTCGTGTTTTAGCTCCAACACTCTGTTCAAATCTTGAATGGCAAGCTCATTCCTTCCCAGCAACAAGTATGCGGTTGCTCTACGATAAAAAGTAACATGATCTGGATCCAGTTCTGGGTTAATATCGAATACCTATCGCCTTGTCATAAAATTCCACGGCCTCACTTATCTTGTTCAATCGCATTAATTGCTTTGCTTGATCCAGATAAGTTAGGACACTTCCTGATATTAACACCATCAACAACTGTAGAGTCCACAATATCATTTTGAAATTTTAGGGAAAGAAACAAGATATGCTAACTGTTTCAAAGTGGCAAATCCTGATTGGTCCAGTTTTTTTAACGAGAATATGATAGTCATGCTTATGTCACGCAAGAAAAACGGGTTCAAGGGCCAATGGTCTAAGGGTTATGATCCTCGCTTTGGGTGCGAGGGGCTCC
>JADGKB010000098.1:0-54243 GCA_027604185.1 Boothiomyces macroporosus | reverse complement strand
CGGAAAATTGTCAAATCATGTATGGATCCTGGACTTGGATCAGAAACATGTATAATCTTTTCTCTTTCTAACAATGATACCACAATTTCGTATTTCAATGCAGCAAATTTGTCCTTGCCAGACCAATATTTCTTTGGGTTCGATTTAGGTAAATGAATTCTACACCGTGTGACATCAAGAATGCCAATGTATCTACCAACCTGATGATAGCGACCATAATTCATTGAAATATTCTTCAGGTGGGCGTCAATCCATCGAATAAAATCAACAGTCACTATTTTGAATTTTGCAATTTGTGCCCTGAATGCCAATGCTGATATACTCCAAGTATTATACTGCTTCAAGAAGTAGAGCACATAAAGCAAGTGTAGTTGCCGGTATTTAAATGGTGGTTGAAGTATTTTCCAAATATAATCTGCTTCGTTCAGGGTTACTCCAAATAGTTGAAGAAACAACGTAGACGTGATCTGAGGAAAATATGGTTTGGAAATGTTGATAAATGACATAATGAATTGGAAATGTTCTAATTTATTAAAAATGACATATTTCATGTCATGGAAAAGGGTTGTCAGAGCTCCTCTAACAAGTAATACATTATTTGTAAATGGAACAAGTTCATCAACAAATAGAGCATTACAAATTTATAAAACTGGTGGGTTATCTTGGTTCAACAAGCGGACATTTATCAATATCGACAAACGATAAAGCAAGAATACATCTGTATTACAATAATGGATTAGCTGAAACTTTGGTTGGTCAAAGAGATACAACTGATAATTTTTATATTACAAAATTAGTTGTAATTGCAGAAACCGATTTGTTAACATTAACACCAAGTGGTGGATTAAATGTAAATTCAATAACAACAATCAATTCTCAATTTACAAATACAACAACTACTAATTTAGTAAACACAAATATAACTACAACTTCACTTTTAACCACAAATTTAAAGGCAACCAATTTAACCATTAATAATTTACTAATAACCACTGGATCTCTTAATCCAACATTTAATGGAAATACAATTGCCAACATATTTACAACTGGTGGAAATGTTGGTATAAATACAACAACACCATCATTTAAATTAGATGTAAATGGAATTGGTAATTTCACTACCAGTTTAACGAGTGCTGCTGTATACTCAACTAATATAACATCAACTAATGCTGTATTTACTAATTTGAGTTCGAGTAATGTTAATATAACTAATTCAACATCTTTAAATTCAATTTTAACCAATATTACATCAACAAATGTAAATATAACAAATGAAACGATTAGCAACTCAGTTATTTCAAATTTAACAAATGTAACATCTACTAATTTAATAGCAACAAACGCAAGTATATCTAATTTAAATTTATCAAATTCCTTATATATTACCGAGCCGGGAAGTTCAAATGCGGCTTATACAAGATATCAAAATGGTTCTTCAACGTTATTTATAGGATGCGACGGCATTTTGTTGACAGGCGCGATTTCACAAGCTACGTTATTTACTTACAATAATGATATTGTTTTTTATCCAGGAGCAAGTGAAAAAGTGAGATTTAGTAGTAGTGGAAATGTAATTATACAAAATAGTTTATTTTCAACTAATATTACATCTACAAACACAGTATTAACAAACAGTAATATAACTAATTTGACATTAGCTAATAGTATATTTACTAATTCAAGTGTGACTAATAGTGTTTTGACTAATATTTTAAACACTAATTTAACAAATCACGGATTGACATACTCAAATAGAGACAATATGGATGGTTTATTATTATACGGAAATGTAGGTGCTGTGATTGCTTCGGGACAAACAGGTGCTAATAAGATAGCTACGTTTAATGGAACTGGATGCGGAATATTTACAACTTCACCAGCATATGCTCTTGACGTGAATGGAAGTGTTAATTTTACTTCATCTATTTATAAGTCTGGTTCATTATTTTACACAGATGGAACAACAAGTTTAACACTTGGTGGCTCTGGTGGCCTGCCAATAGGTATTTCTGTAAATAGTAATAATTGTATTTATACAAAAGTTGGAAAGATGGTGACGTTGGTATTTTGGATACAATTTAGTTACACAAGTTCACCAAGTTCTAATGTGATATACATCAAGAGTTTACCATTTAATTTCAATGGAACAAATAATATCTTGGAATATGGAATGGGAGTTTGTCAAGATTCACAGACTTTTCTCAATGGAAACAGTGCACCATACAAACTATGTGCGCAATATGATTTAACATATGGAAGTGTGGTTACTGATTATTATGGAAACTATACAAACACAGTTTGGTATCAGACAGGTTCGACGAGTTCACAACAAATATATGGTTCAATAACGTATGTAAGTTCATAAAGTTCCAACAGCTATAAGAATATATTATAAATAAGGAATAGTAACAAGACCTAAATTCATTTTAAAAATTTATTGAAAGCTAAGTTGGAGTGCAAGAAACAGGATACAGTGTAGCATCAGAACCACTAATATTAAACCTTCGTTTCAATTCAGCAGTATTTACTGGTCCAGGTTCATCATCCCAGCACTCTTCATCTTCTGTTTCTGCTCCACCTGCCATTCGCCAAATAAGACAAGCAGTCTTGTGAAATGCAAGTGCTGCTCTATTTGGTTGAATTGATTCATTATTGTTTACGAAATATAATGGCATTTCACCATTATCAAGAATTGCTTGTCTATCATCATTCCAGTCTTCAAGATTACTGATACGGTTATTTTTCAAATTTCGAACATCTCTTTTCCATTTTCTATGTTTTTCACTTGTAGTGTCATTAGTCTCATTGACTATTTTTACAACCAGCCTTCCATCAACTTCGTCTACATATCTTTTTAGTTTATCAAATTGACTATGACATTTGTTGCATAATAGCATACCATTCTGAATTTGATGTTTGTTTTGCAATCCACATTTTGTTAAAACCGAACTTTCATCATCTGGGACTGGATTGATAGTCTTTTGGGAAATTATATGAGAACCTTCACATTCTAAAACATCCCAACAAAACAAACACACACCATCTCTTTTTTCAACATTGTTTTTTAAATTTTTGTGAGTCAACTCCTTTGGTTCCTTTGTAATACTTTCGGCAGAGCTTGGTCTTGATGAAGCTGGCGTGCGACAACTTTCACTGTCTGAATAATTCTTGTGAAATGTAGCAATGTAGAAATTGAAGAGTCTGTCAATAAATGTCGGTATATAAAGTGTGCTCTTTAACAGATTCTCTGGTGATAGCTCCAGTTCTTTTTCAACCTCTTCTTGATTTCTGTTCAGCAATTCATCCAAAGCCTGCACATCCTCTTCCAATCCTTCCAGAATGATGCCCAGTAAAAACCCCAATTTGTTTGGTAATTTCCATTTTCCTCTTTCGTTTTTTTCTGGAATAGCATTTTCATCCAACTGTGGATAACGCTCTTTCAGCTTTTGCTTGGTCCTACTCCTAATGTCCATGAGAAAATTGGAAAGTTTTAAACTACAAAATCTCCCTATTGTGGCTGAAGTTGCGGAAAAATGGGTGGAGAAATTTCCCATTTTGAAAAATAATTACAATTAGTAACATTTATAATTGTGATAGCAATATAAGTTAAATTTTCCACTAATAATTACGCGTTTTGATTACTGATGAAAACAAATATTTGTTTTAGTAACAAAAAGTAGTGAGCGTAGACTATATACTAAGAGTAAAAGAGAGAAATCAATGAGGTGTTGTATGGAGTGCTTAATATGAATGGATATGAAAATAGGGCAGTTGGTAAGTGCCCTAATTGAAATTTTGAGAGATTTTAGAGTAGTTTGTGAAATTTATATGGGAGCTGTCATACAGATATGTAAATAGAATTAGGGCACTTAGGGCAGGTAAATTCAAAACCAAATGAAATTTTTGAACAAATTCTGGAAATTCAAAATTTGACAAGTTGAAAAATTATTAAAATTTCAAATAGTTTTCAAAATTAGGTGCCCTAAATAGTTTAACATAATTACTATGACAGCTCTCATATAAAAAGAGAAAAGTGTGTATAAAAAATATGAAGGGCACATAGCAGGTGCCCTATTTTGAAAGAGGATTTTTGAATAGAGTTGAAAAAATGTAAGGGGCGAGTATGTGAGTTGTGAAAAAGTGTCATGGGGGTATGTTAATTTTTCAGTGAAAAAAATGAATGTGAATGAAATTAGACTAGTTGCTACTTAAAGAAAATGAAAATTAAAACTTTGTTGCAGTCCACTACCTTTGTATGGACATTTAGCGGCTGTTTAGCGGCTATTTATGTGTATTTAATGTATATTTGTGTAATTCACTAAAAGTCCGAATGTATATCCATGTAAAAATGTTTGAGAGGATGTGCGAAAGCCATTTATTTGTATGAGAGTTGACAGTGATTTTGTGAGAGGGTGGTTGCGAAGGTAGTTTGTCTGAGAATAAGGTAAATCTTCTGTCAAGACTTTGATATGAGAACAGTGTCAATTGATTACAAATGTTTATTTGTCTATATGAAATGCTTGTAATAGTGATTGACAGTGAAAAGGTGAATTTTCTGAGAATGATAAATTACAAAGTTTAAATGTCTCGTATGATTTACTATGGCAAAGGTAATTTGTCTGACAAAGGTTGTTTTGCTGAAACACAAAATCACTGTCAACTCTCATACAAATAAATGGCTTTCGCACATCCTCTCAAACATTTTTACATGGATATACATTCGGACTTTTAGTGAATTACACAAATATACATGAAATACACATAAATAGCCGCTAAACAGCCGCTAAATGTGCCATACAAAGGTAGTGGACTGTAACAATGTTAACTGATATAATTGTCTTGTAACGAATAACTTTAATCGCTTTTTACGATTTGCTAGTCCTTGAATCGCATTGAATACTGCTTACTTGACTCGCATTGAATATGGCAGTAGCTCTTGCTATCACCAGGCAAGGACACCCATTGCAAATCCATTACAAATAATTGTAATGTTTTATTCATGTTCTGCCACATTTCAGTAGGTTCGTTTTAAATGGTTTTGGCAGCAGTCACCAGACTCAAAATTTACCCAAATGTTGAGAGCAATCAGAGCAAGAACAAGAAGCATTTCAATCACACCGCAATTAGGAACATTCAACTTGCCGGAAATCAAAAATGAACCTATGGTAAGCATTTACTCACCAGAAAAACTATGGTCCAGGATCCACCGAAAGAGCTGAGTTGCAGAAAGCTGTGGACCTAATGAAAGAGTCAATCACTAAAAACCGGCCATATGAAGTCCCAATTGTTGTTAGTGGGCAGATGATTGAAACTGGTGACATTAGCGAACAACCCGTTCCAACCGAACATCATTTGAAGCTATGCAAATATCACAATGCTACCGCTCAAAATGTAAAGGATGTAATTATTTTTAATGTAGGCAATTGCCAAAGCATTGGAAGCTAAACCAGCCTGGGAAGCCATGCCTTTCAACGATCGTGCAGCTATATTTTTGAAAGCTGCTGATCTATTAACTCACAAGTACAGATATAGAGTGATGGCTGCTACTATGCTTGGACAGGGAAAGAATGTATGGCAAGCTGAAATTGATGCAGCAGCAGAATTGGCAGATTTCCTTCGATTTAATTGTAAATTTGCCCAAGAAATCTACAGGGATCAGCCAACTGAAAATTCTCCAATGATGTGGAACAGAGTTGAATACAGAGCTTTGGAAGGGTTTGTAGTCGCTTATTCACCATTCAACTTTACAGCCATTGGTGGTAACCTGGTTGCTGCTCCTGCCTTGATGGGCAACGTTGTATTGTGGAAGCCATCCAACTCTTCAATCTACAGCAACTTTTTGATTCTTGAAATTCTCAAGGAAGCTGGACTGCCAGATGGTGTCATTCAATTCCTTCCTGGCAACCCAGAAGTAATCACCAATGAGACTTTCAATCATCCTGACTTTGCTGGATTCCATTTCACTGGATCCACTAGTGTTTTCAAGATGTTGTGGAAAAAGATTGGTGAAAACATTAATATTTACAAATCATATCCTCGCATTGTTGGTGAAACTGGAGGTATTTATAGTTAATTCAAGGAAAGAATATGCATTTCATTCACGAAAGTGCAGATGTCAAGCACGCAGTTTTACAAACCATCCGTGGGGCTTTTGAATACAATGGCCAGAAATGCAGTGCTACCTCCAGAGTTTATGTACCAGAATCCATGTTGCCAGCATTCACTCAAGAATTGAAAGCAGAAATGGCAAAGATCAAGATGGGACCTGTTGAAGGTAAATAATTATTGACCAGACTTTACAAACTTTGCGACAGCTGTTATCCACAAACAATCATATGAAAAGATCAAAGGTTACTTGGATGCAGTCAAGTCTGGTGAAAACGAATCCACTAGTATTTTAGCTGGAGGCAACTGCAATGATTCAGTGGGTTATTACGTTGAGCCAACTGCTCTTATTACCAAAGATCCTCATTCTCCAACAATGGTTAATGAGTTGTTTGGACCTGTCCTTACCATTTTTGCTTATCCAAATGACGAACTCGTTGAAACATTGAAACTTGCCGAAAAGACTTCTGAATATGCATTGACTTGTGGTATCTTTGCTCAAGATAGAGAAGCCATCATCGAAATGTCTAACCATCTCCGTAATGCTGCTGGCAACATGTATATCAACGACAAATCCACTGGTGCAGTAGTTGGCCAACAACCATTTGGAGGTGCCAGAGGAAGTGGTACTAACGACAAGGCTGGTTCTAGCTTGAACTTGTTGAGATGGGTCTCTCCTCGTACAATCAAGGAATCCTTTGTTCCTATTGAAGCATTCCATTACCCATCCAATTTAAAAGATTAAAGTGAATTCAATTTTGCAAATGGTTTATTAATCCTTTTTGAGCGTCATTATAATCGGGCAGTGATCACTTGCGCCATAGCAATCTGATCTAATATCTGAATCAATAACTAAATCCTGCATATCCTTGACCAGGAAATAGTCGATTCTCCAACCAATGTTCTTGATCCTACAACTGAATCGATACGAATAGTATGTGTATCTAATGTTAACCAAAAGTACCTGTCACACTCATCTGGCCGTTTTAATCGAAAAGTATCCACAAATCCAAGATCCAACAGTTTCCCAAACTCTTCGCGCTCTTCTTTAGTAAACCCGGCAGTCTTGTGATTATTCTTTGGTCTAGCCAAATCCACTTCCTTGTGTGCTACATTCAGATCACCCATAAATACCACCGGTTTGGGCAATTTAGATAGATATTCTTTCAGTACTTGATAATGCTCAATCTTTCTTTGGAGTCGTTCAAGTTTTTGTCCCGCGTTTGGAACGTATGCGCCAACAACATAGTACTTTTTAAACTCTAACGTAATATACCTGCCTTCATCATCCATATCTCCAATCCCATACTTTACAGAAAGCGGTTCAGTTTTAGTCATCATACAGACACCACTATAACCTTTCTTTGCAGTCGAATGAGTCTGATAAATTTTGTATTTGGGTAGATCGTACTTGAAATCCGAGTTAGTCTTGGTTTCTTGAATACAAAGGATATCTGGTGATTCAGCTTTTACATATGAATAGAATCCTTTCTTGATGGAAGCATTCAATCCGGCAACGTTCCATGAAACTAATTTCAAGTTTGGTTCAGGAGGGAAATGGAATTCTGTGGGAAATGTTGTTGAAATGGGATCTTGTTCTGCCTTACGTTTAGTTGTCTTGGACATTAACCTTCTACAGAGCAAAAAATATTTTGAGAATTTCATTTGGAAAGATATTTTACAAAAACTAAAGCCGAGGATAGCACCAAATCTCCGTTGCGAAAGAGTAAAATTGGTGATATTTCTAAAGCGATTTACTTTATTTCATCAAATGCAATTTAATCGGTTTCAGTTGCCTTCAAATCAAGCGCTTCAACTAGTCGTTCAAGGTCTAGTTTATCCTTATCGCCAGCATCTACTTTTTCCTCTGGATTTATGCTGGTTCCTTCTTCATCGCTATTATCTTCCTTGATAAACATTTCGTGCAAAATAAGTACATTAAAGTTCAACAATTCAACCAGTTGCGATCGCAAGTAAAGTACTGCTTTTACGTTTGGAGTTTGTTCAATACTATCTTCAAGTTCCTGATCCAATTCTTCCAAAAAGTGAATGAAAAACCCATTTATAAATCGGATCAATTTCGTTTTTTCATAAGGCACTGGCCTTCCTTTAAAGTTTTCTTCTTTGTCTTTAAAGTATATCTTGTCACCGCGTTTGTGTAGTCCATCTTCTTTTCGAAGTGCACACAAACTCAAAATCTGCAGACTGCGCATATCGAGTATTCCACTTAGTAAAACTTGTATTTCGACTGGAACATCCGGCAATAAATTATCCTGATGCGATGGATCATAATGACCAATTTGTAGTCTTGTACCCCAACCCCGTTCTGTCATAATACTTCCTTTTTCCCAAATGGTAACTTCGTCATCTGGATACTCTACCAACGGAGCGTAGGAAGATAATTTACATTCATTATCTTCTAGAATGAACCCTATCTAAGTTTTCAATTACCATGAATGAAAAGCAGTTCGTTATTTGGTTTTGGTCCGTAATTAATGAAAACCTCTCCATCCACATCTTCAAGCAAAATTAAATCAACAGTGTCTTTTTTAATTTCCCAGTTAGCATTTGGCGTGAATGAGTGATTGCAAAAATCTAGCACTGGGATAATTCCAATCCAATCTTCTTGCTTCTTTTTATCTTCTTCATTTTCAACCAGCGACATTGATCTTGACAAATACAAGTATTCAACCAATGTATAAATTTCTTCTCCCATTCGGAATTCCAAGACATTGTATTCCTCCTGTAAAACGGCTTTCTTTCCCTTTATCGCTAAATCCAATCCAGTTGAGGCTAAAAGCTGGAATTCAACAGATTGAGTATCCCATCCAAGCGGAGATTTGATTTCCCGGGGTAATAGCGCAGAATAAGGTGTTGGGTTGTAAATCAAATGAGTGAGGTAGAGTAGTATTGCGAACCGTTGAATCTCTGGACTGTTTGGTGCGAGTAAAAATGGGAAATTCTCAAACTTCAATGGACTCTGTTCGAAAAATTTCAACGAATTGGTTCTGTTTATGATCAAGTTTTTGGGGACAGACAACACGGTTTCGCCCTTCTTTGCATTGGCAAACAACCCCAACCCGTACGATTCCTTGACTGTAATCTTGCTCTTGATTCCCTGCTCCTTCATCCATCCATAAAGTTTCTGGATTTTCTCATTCATTTTTTTTTCAAATCAAAAAAAAATGATTATTCCAGTTCGTTGTTTTAGTTGTGGAAAAGTCATTGGGAATAAATGGGAAGGATATTTACAGTTGGTTGAAGATGATTACCCAGCAAAGGAGGCACTTGATACACTAGGATTAAAGAGATACTGCTGTAGGCGAATGGTTCTGACTCATGTGGATTTGATTGAAAAGCTGATGCATTTTGGACCAAAGTCAAAGGATTAATAATAAATATTTAACGGTTGAATGTACTTTGGAAATATTATAAAACAAGAGTTATAATTGCCAAGAGTAAATAACATTGGTTTATTAATCAAATTAACGATGGTTGGCACTTCCCATCTTTCTCTTACCAGCAAACAAGTGCTTTGGCATCTTTGTTTGGATCGCTCTATCAGATTCACCTCTCTTGGCCATAAGGTTAGGCAACTTTTGGTAGTTGTTTTTGAGTTTATCGGCTTCAATTTTTTGCTATTATTAACTTGATAGTTACCTTGACATTGCGCAAGCCCATGACTGATCTGTCTCTTGGGACATCATCTCTTCCAGCAAGCGACTTGGAGCGATCTTTAGAAACAGATACTTCAGATCTAGATCTCTTTTTACCGACACGAGCTTGGGATTTATCACGGAGGTTGTGGAGTGAGGCTTCCTTTCCTTTGGATTCTAATACTTGCTCAAAGTCGTCTAATCTAGAGGACTATTGTCAATTAAAACTTACTCTAGCCTTGTCCTTGTATGTCAAGCCTTTGCCGTTCTTTGTTTTCTTTAGACGATGCTGTTGAACCAAGATGCTCTTCTTGTCTTTTAATTTTGCAGCAGCTTCATTAATTGCTTCAACTTCTTCATCTTCCATTTCATCATCTTCGTTATAGAAACCTTCAGCAATCAATCGTTCTTCTTCCAATTCCAAAGCTTCCAATTTGGCTTCAATATCAGGATCAATGAAATCGGCAATGTTTTTACCGTCCATGATTTCTGGAATGACATCGTATTTCCATTCATCTTTAGCAAGCATATAGTTATGTTTCAAATCAACGTTATATACACCAGCACCACCATTCTCTTCTTCGATATCTTTAGCGAGCTTTGGTCTGTTTGGATCTTTAGGATCATATTTAATCTTATTGAGTGCTGCAGGAGGAATGAAAGCAGGTCTCTCTTTGTCATCGCGAGCAACCGGTTGAGCCAAGTGCAACTTGTTGATGACTGATTGAATTTTGGTACCCTTGAGTTTCTGTTCAACTCTTGAAGCTAATAATTTATCACATGCCAAGTTTCTAACATCCATCACACCCTCGTCAGTATAACAACTGGTAAGTGCAAGAGTAACTTCTTCATCGTTTGTAATAGAGTTCAAGAGTTCTTGTTGTTCAGGATCTAAATCTTCTGGTTTCTTGATATCAATTTTGTTGACCACAACCATGAC
This sequence comes from Boothiomyces macroporosus, assembly GCA_027604185.1. Lineage (NCBI taxonomy): Eukaryota > Fungi > Chytridiomycota > Chytridiomycetes > Rhizophydiales > Terramycetaceae > Boothiomyces > Boothiomyces macroporosus. The sequence continues at coordinate 43,539 of JADGKB010000098.1, read as the reverse complement.
TGGCTTGTTGGCAAATAATGGTTTAATAGAATTGTAGAGCCCTACTTGTTCTTTGATGCTGTACCCACATTGTTCAGAAACATCAATAAAGAACATTACACAAGCTCTTAAATGCGCAAGAGCAGTCACAGATTGCATTTCGATAGTGTTTCTTTGTTCCAGGGGATGGTCTAAAATACCAGGAGTGTCAATTACTTGCCATCTCAAATACTTGTAGTCCATATGCCCGACAAAGAGAGATTTCGTAGTGAACGCATATGGCTGTACTTCAACATCGGCTCTGGTGACTTTGTTCATGAATGAAGATTTCCCTACGTTTGGATAACCGCAAACAATCAAAGTTCTAGTGTTAGGGTCAATAGAAGGCAAACGAGCCAAATGCTGTCTGACTTGTTCAAGATATGCCAAACTGTCCTTTTGTCTCTTCATAATGGTAGCCATTCTACCCAAAGCAGCTTTCTTGAGCTGCTTGCATCTAAACAAAGAGTCACCAAACTTCAGCAATCGAGCATAATCCTTTGCTACATTATCAATCAGATGCTTGGCGGTGTTGATTTGAGCCAAAGCCAATTTGTAATGATCCTTGTCATATAAAACGTTCATCAAGTCAGCATAAAATGGATGGATTTCCTATAATAAAACCAGTATTTACATCAAGTTTAGGGAAATCAGATAATATTTGCCCCAGCTTTTCATCAAAACAATCCTGTGCGAATTTAACTTTTCTCATATAGAATGAACGGATACGAGTGATTTGGTAATTTGGGTGGATGACTGTTGGAGTTTTTCTGTTGATTTTAGAAAGAACAATGTCAATGAATTCCGTTCCATTTGGTACTACTTGGACCTTCTTGAAGTTATAGTATGAAGCCATTCTATCAACAAATTAAAGTCGTGGAGTTTCTTTTCTGAAAAAAAAAATAAAAAGGGTCACAGAAGCCAAGCCACATTACGTGACACTAGCAGATAATTTCCATTAATTGAACCATGGTAGTACTGTACTGATTGGTTAGAGCTTAATCTATAGCTAAAATGCTCATTTGCCAATTTAGTGGGGGTGCTTTGGGAGACGTTCAAGTTAGATTTCTCACCAACGAAGCGTGATCGAGAAAGCTTAAATTTTCAATCAATGCAAGATTTTTAAAATGTTTCGATCGAAATCGTGGGACTCACCACTTGATATGAAACGATTATCTATGACTGATCGTAGAAATTATCCGCCATTATTAAGGAGACGTGTCAAAATTGAAGAGGAAGATTTGGTTGATGCGTTTGACCAACTGGATACGGATGGTGCGCAACCAATTAATGCACCCTCATCTACGGCACTCGTGTATTACGGCAACAAAGTGGAAAAAGCTCTCCCAACCGCTTGTCTATTTGTTGCAAGGTATCCAATCATTAAACTAGTCTTTGTATAAACAAGACAGATGAACAATTAAGTGCCAGCGTTTATTCAATCTTCAAGAAATACGGAGAATTGCTAAACATCAAAGTCCTTAGAGACTTGAAACAACGACCCTTTTCATTCGTGCAATTCAAAAACCACCAAGATGCAGACAGGGCTTTTGTTGAAGCTGCTGGCACGGTTCTGCATGGAAGAAAAATCCGAATTGAAAAAGCCAAAGTTAATCGCACCATTTATGCGTCAAGAATCAAAGATATGAACGAAGAACAGCTTCGTTCGGTGTTTGAGCAGTTTGGTGAAATTGAAGGTCAACCGTTTTAATCTAGACTTGCAAGTATTGCGAGATTACGCAACTGGTGATAGTAAGGGAAGCGTGTTTGTAAAGTACTGCTACCGGGAAGATGCTGTAATCCATGTTAAAGTAGATGTTGGCGCTCCAGGCTTGCAAAGTAAAGTACGATTGGGTAGTCGAATGGTCAAACAATTTGGAAAAGGCAGACAGACAGCGAGACCCTTACTCGATATTTGTTGGGAAACTGGACTTGTCCGTTACCAAAGAAGTGCTCCAACAAAAGTTTTCAGAATTTGGAAAGATTGTTGAATGCCAATTCTTGGGGGAATCAAAAGGGCTAAAGAGTTCGTTTATACAATATGAAAGTGCCGAAAGTGTAAAGACGGCAATCAAGCTTATGAATGGTCAAGTATTTTGCAAGCGGATAATCAAAGTGGAATACAAAGAAATCCACAATGCTTACGAGGCGAATGTCTCAGGGTGGGTTTGGACTGAAGGCATGTACGGATTGGGTTGGTACCATTCCTCCATCCTTTGAATATATTGTATTGCTCAGTGTTTATTATTAGTCTCGTATGATCAGCGCAGTTTACTTTGTGGAACATGTACCAATAGTGTCCCTACTAGATTCTGTTTGCCAAGTTGCTTAACCCAAGGCCACAATGAGTTTAAATCCCCGACTCGCAGTAATTTGCCTTTCTTTAGTTAAATCTCCAACAACGGCTAATACGGTCGATTTGGAAAAAAGTTTCTCCGTTTCTACTTTAATATTTTGTTGAAAAACAGGTCCAGTGATACAGAGATTTGATTAACTGTCAGTGTAACGAGAAAGTGTTACTGGGAGGAGATTTGTAGGGCAGTCTCCCCCAATCAAAAAGGTGTAAGCAACGCACCCCTGTCTTATCGAAATGCCGCACTCGCACTGACGTCCGAGTACTGTCCCTGTGAAAAAGTCATGTACGGGTGGCTCACTAAAGGAAAAGTAAGAGTACAGCCAAAGGCTCATTAGGCAGAGTCAAAATTGGATGATATGCAAGCAAAATGAGTAGACTTTTTTAAATTTGGGACTAAATCACTTGCGTGTGATTTTTTTCTTTGGAAAACTTAACAGGTTAAAATGATGTGGCAAAGCAGACCGTTAGCTTGTGAGAAGAATTATACATCGTCCAATCAGTGCACAGTCTGGCTTTGATTCGTTATTTACCCCACTAATAATTATTTGCAATATTCCCACCACAATTTTGGTGCAGTCTTGGTGTAAATTTCTATCGTTTACTAACTGCCGAATCAATGTGAAAGTTCCTTGTAAATGACCCTGGAAATAGCTTCTTATCGAAGTGCGGTGTAACGTTCCACAACCTACCCTTTTTGAAATTGTTGCGGTTGGTGAGCCCAACCGTTCCAAGCCACGAGGTGAGGGACAGAAAAAACGTCCGCAAATCATTTAAATAGCTCAAAAATTCCAACCCAATACAATACTATTTATACACATGTCCGCTTCAAGTCTAACTGTAAATACAGATCATTTATTTATGAACGACATGGATTTCATTTTGTCACCTGCACCAAGAAAGCTCCAAGTCTCTCCAAAGAGCATCATTAAACCAAAGTCAATTGGCCTATTTCAATTTGATGAAGATTACGAAGGGGAAAATCTTGACTCTGCCTGTCAAGAATTGTGGGAAATTGTTGGCCCTCGATGCGTCCAACAAAATTGTTCCCGCCAACCAGCTAGCTTTGCATGCTAACTTATTTATGTATTACACTGTAACATGTTTTTTTGCACAAATCAATAAATTTATACATTTTTTATTCTAGCACTGTTTTAAATTTAGTGGTGTTTGTGATCCTGCTAATACCATACTGGATCTATTCTTTTTTCAATACCATAACGGATCTGCATTACTGAAATGCAACAGACACCTTGCGTGATCTTGATCTAAAAAATTATTTTGGGAAGGTTGATTGGTACCACGGGCCACTCTCCGCTAATCAATTTTCTTTAAGATCCACTTTCATCAATGGATTAGAAATGCTGAATGCTGACCCTTAGATCTTGGCCAATCTCTTGGAGATTAAACATTGTATTGGTGATTTTCATCTGCTTGATAAGGGATATCACTGCTTATGGAAAAGACATTAATATTGACGCTGGCTGTCTTTCTAGCGAACCAGTTGTCCCAAATTTGAACAAGCTTTGGTTTTCTGATCTTTCTGGAAACGCGATCACCAAGTAATCGATTATTACTGGGTGTGAATCTGACTAACGTATTCTCGAATATAAACCGACGGTCGTTTTATTAAAAGGTCGTTATATTTCAGTGGTCGTTTTATTAAAAGGTCGTTTTATATGACATTGAAACGAATAAATAGGTATTTTTAAACAATCTTTATATTAAATAACACTTTATAGTTCAATATCGTCCTTCAACATGTTTCCACCTAATACAACCTTTTCACCTGGTTTGAAGGCTGGCATTCCAAGGTATGGACAAGTACTGCATCTAAAAGCATCTCCCAAGTAACACTAAATTAAAAGAGATATTTACCGAACCACAAGAAGAAGTAACTGGCTTCTTCTTTACAACAGTGATTTTTGCTGCCATTTGCAAAGCTTCTTGTTCTTCTTCTTCCGCTCTTCCACAGGTACAGTCTTTACATGCTTTCTTTCTGGTAGAGCAATCACCAGGTGCTTGTGTTGGTGGGACGATTAAATCTTCTTCATCCAACAATTCGTCTTCGTTTTCCAATTCTTCATCTTCATCGTTTGCTGATACGGTCCATACTGCAGGTTTCTTTGGCTCTTCCTTTACTTTCTTTTTTCCAAAGGATAATTTTGCTCCAGCTCCAACTTGATAAGCTGGCTTTTCAGCGGTAACATTGACTAGCACTAATTTACCATCCAAGGATGAAAATAGGTCATCAGCATTCCAAATTGACAAGTACTGTTTTAATGTTTCAGATTCAATTGCAGCAGTTTCCATCTTGACGTTGACGAATCCGTTCATTAACAAATCAGAGTTCAATGATCTTTCGGTATGAATTGGAATCAAGGAATTTCTATCTTTGAATTCCATCAAATCAGCAGTGTTGATGAAACATGGCTCTGAAAGAGTTAATTTTCCTGATGGCCCAAGTGCTTTTGCCAATTGCGATAATGCTTGTAGAGAGTGGTAGTAAGCAACTGGTCGAAGCTGTCCTGATAATATTTCATTGTATTTACCAACAGGGAGGGAAACTAGAATTAAACAATATTTACTGCTAGTGATTCGATCAAGTTGTTCAAAAGCGACTTTAGCCTTGCTGGCTAGCTCTTTGTGGGTCTGCTCTAATTCTGCCTGGTTAATTGAAGGGTTTCCAACAAGTAGTATTTCCGACATTGTGAAATTTTTGGAGTGGAAAAATCAGCAAAAATCTCCAACTTAATGCGACATGAGCTAATATTGCCATCGAAATACTTTGCCACAGGTTACTAGAAGGGGAATCTGAACTTGTAAGCAAACAGGTGTGTATTGCTTTGAGAGCCCAAGGCGGTTTCATGTCCAATTCCACTCTGTAGTGAGGACAGGTTCACTTTTGACTGTCAAAAAGCAAATCTGAAAAAGATACCCTCAACTATTGATGTCGTTTGAAAGAGAAATTCTTTTTTGCCATGGAACTCTCAGGTACAAATCTCGCTGCTATGAAAATTCCAGACGATGGATGGCCAACCTACACTTCTGAAATCCAGAGCGAAGTAGAGGACTCTATTCTGGAACATTATTTCAAGGATCCAAATTAGTATATTCACGCTAACCAGTAAACTAAAGAGAAAGAAACACATTCGTTATTTAAATAATGTGCTGGAAGAAGGATTGTCGAAATGGTTTGTAGCTCTAGTAAATTTATTTAATTCAGGATGCTTCGAAACCCTGGTTGATTTACTGGATATTTCACTCGTTGGATTTACTCTCCAGCCCAGTTGATCTTGATTTGAAAAAGAGGTTGAGATTTCTAACTCAGAGCATTAGAGACTTTGAGCAGCTGTCAGAATGTAGATGGTGGATATTCAGGAGGAAGAGGACAAATATCTCATCTCGCTACAACCTATGCTGCAGTGAATGCAATCGCAATAATTGGAACTACTGACGCTTACGAATCAGTAGATAGAAAGGCCTTGTATTCATTTTTGATGCGTGTTAAACAACCTGATGGGTCATTTAAAATGCACGAGGATGGAGAAGTAGATATCAGGGGATCATACTGTGCGATTAATGTTGCCGTGTTGTTAAATATGATGACTCCGGAATTAATAGAAGGAGTACCAGAATTTATAGCAAAATGTCAGACTTATGAAGGTGGATTAGGATCCTTTCCAAACGTTGAAGCACATGGTGGATATACTTATTGCGGTTTGGCTGCTTTAACCTTTTTGGATAAAGTGCATTTGCTTGATGTAGATGCTATACTTGACTGGACATTAGCAAGACAGATGCAGTGTGAAGGTGGGTTTCAAGGACGTGTAAACAAGTTGGTGGATGGATGCTACTCTTTTTGGCAAGGTGGTGCTTGTGCTCTTTTAGAATTACACCTGAGCAAAACAAAAGGTAGCTTGTAACTAACTTTAGCAACTACTATATTTGATAGAGGTAATTTACACTGACCAAGTTCGATTACAAGAATATACTCTTGTATGTTGCCAATCTGAAAATGGCGGGCTACGAGATAAACCGGGCAAGTACTTCTAGTTAATTATCAGGTCTCCAGACTATTACCACACGTGCTACTGTCTAAGCGGTCTATCAATATGTCAAAACCAATTTAAATATGTACAAGGGGAATTAGTAATTGAGGAAAGTTCCGATATCCTGTCCAAAGAAACTAATATGCTGAAAAAGATCCATCCAGTTCACAATATATGTATTGATAAAGTGGATGCAATCATGCAGCATTTCTACAAGTGAAATTTAATATATTAGTCTCTCTTTTTAAGCTTTGTTAGGCTGGATACCGCGTTAATCAATACCAGCGCTCAGAATAGCGATTATAATACTGCCAGTTACTTATTAAAGATCGTACAACTGATTGTTTCAATTTGGTAGTGGGGCAAGCAAACGTATTTTCACAAAACAACTACTAGACCAACATTTATGTTTCCACCTAGCTAGCTGGCCAATCGGGGTTAAATAGTGCTGTATACTTGCTGGTGTCCATTTCAGCCATTGTTCAAAAGGGTGATCTTGTGATCTATGATGGCCAGACGAAACTGCAAAATTAGTGGAAGCCCATACTAGGAAAAATCCAAACGGCAAGCTAGATACTACTACCGATATAGCAAGCACCTTTATCGCTTATATACTCTGAAATATCGGCCACGCTACATGATACATCATTTTTTGCCTTCGTCACACCCAGAAATTCTCCGGTGACTTTAAAACTCCAGCCTCCCTCCTCAAACTCAAAAGGTTTCACAAATTCTAAACAACTAAAATCAATGCAATTCCCTACTGTAGATAATTTGTCAGTCTCCCCAAGCTCTTCCACAACCGAATCTACCCGGCAATCGTTCTCTGAACGCTACTCTCTTGAAGATTCTGATAGCGACCAAGACTACTGCCCAAGGAAGGAACCAAAACCATTACCGCCAGTAAATGATCAGTCTGAATTGAGAAGAAAGATTATGGATATTCAAAAGGATTCTAAACTATCTGCTTCAGAAAAAGCTAAACAAATGCAAAACTTGATGTCAGGAGGCTGGATGGCAAAGCAACCCAAACAAGAGCCTGTGCTTAATCGAATCGCCCATGGGGACTTTAATACGCTAACTGAACAAGACCTTGAGCCTACTTTTCATAACAAGGAATTGGGAATATACGGATGCAAGCATTATCAAAGAGCAACCAAGTTGCAAGGACACTGCTGTGGCAGATGGTTCGCTTGTCGATTCTGCCATGACGAAGTATCAGACCATAATATCGTTCGGTAATTCTATTCTAATAATAGCAACTTGACAACTACCATGATGTGCATGCATTGCAACAAGATCCAGCCAGCAGGACAAGACTGTATCAATGAGGAATGTGGAAAGAGAATTTCTAAATATTACTGCAAGGAATGCAAACTGTGGGATGATGATCCTAAAAAGAATATTTACCATTGTTACGAATGTGGTATCTGCCGCATAGGTAAAGGGCTAGGCCAAGACTACTTTCATTGCCAAAAATGCAACGTCTGTATGGCGATTTCTCTAAAGGGACGTCACAAATGCATCGAGCGCAATTTAGAGTCTGATTGTCCTATTTGCGGTGAATATATGTTTACTTCCACAACCACAGTAATATTTATGGTAAAAAATGACTAACTGTAGCCATGCGGTCATTGTATTCATTACAAGTGTCATCAGGAATATATCCAAACTAGCTATCAGTGCCCAACTTGTTTCAAATCACTGGCTAATATGACTGAATACTTTAAACGAATTGATGCGATGCTGGAATTGCACAAAATGCCATCCGAATACCAAAATACTTTTTCAGAAGTTTACTGTAACGATTGCGAACTGAAATCAATCGCAAAGTACCATTTTTTATACCACAAGTGTGATTATTGCAAAGGCTATAATACCAAAGTGTTGAATACTATTGAAAAGAATGTTATAGATAGTCATGTATCAGAGGAAACTATTTCTGAATTAGAGTAATGTATTTAAGTGAATAAAAGTTATATTTAAGTATTGGTTGTATATCGGATTCTGCGTTACGGGTAGCTGGAAGTTGTATTTAAATGAACATCTCTTTATGAAATGCTCTTCAACGTCACTTCGCTGTGATTACAGTATTTTTACAGTAATATATCACTATAGCATGTAAATTCAAAATGTCTACAAAAAACAAGCATTCTTATCCGGATCAGGCAATTAGCCTCGACATTATCAGCAACAAAGAAATGATGGATCAAATGAGGGAGCAACTAGCGGAATCTACCAAAACTATTAAAGAGTATGGCTCCCTAACCATTGGCGCTCAAGTAGTCGCGACCATCATGTACGAAGTGTTCAAGGAAGACCTGTAATAAATTCTTGCTTCTTTAACCTGTGTATAATTCGGGGCTACCACAAAAATTGTGTAACACTGCCTACGCTTGATCGCCTTTCTAGACACAATGATGATTGCGATGCATAATTATTTCTTATCAACCAGCATTGAACTTGTGCATTGACATTGGCGTTGAAAAACGTGGCATCAGCCATTGAAAGAGTAAAACCTGTCAACGTTCATTTCAATGTCAATTGCACTTTCCGTCCGCATTTCGTTTAATTTAATGAAATGTCTCATAGTTTTGGCGGCACTTTTTTTCTCATGATCAATGCGATCGGTCCCCTGAAAATAAGGATTTAAAAAATCTGAGAAACTTTAATTTTTTCGCTCTATTTAAATGGACAAGCGGGAACTCAGAAACGACAATGAATACCAGCTGAAGAGCAAGATTACGATCGAAACGGAAATGTCTAACCGACAGTCTATATTCTCTCAGGGCTTTCAGAGCTCTACTGATCATGATGCGGATGACGAGGAAGAGTATATTTTCTCCAGTAATGGTTTGCTACTCGAGGATTACAAGTATCTTCGGAAAAAGAAAAAGGAAATAAAGTCCAGTAACTCTACAGTGTCTGTCAATATCCCAAGCGAAACCACCAGACTAATCAACGAATACCCGATACAGCAACAAAACCTTTACCTGGTGATCCAAAAGAAATCTTCATGCTTTCGGATCACAGTCTGCTCAGTGATCCTCGGATGTTTTATGTTCCTCGTCACTTTCTTTGCGTTTTGCTGTCAACCATTATCCAACTTTACAACTGGTTCGATCACAGTTACAAACAGAACACTGGAAATATTTGAATTCCAGATTCATTTTGATGCAGTCAACACAAATCTGATTCCTATATCTTTGGAATCTACAGATATTAATGTGTACGCTTCATTGAAGCATTACAAAGCGTTAATGTCAAATGAGCTGTTGGGACACGTTCGCCATTTCAACCAGTCACCAGTATTCAATGCGGCTAGTTTTACAAAGAATGCCACCGGCACTATATCGATTAAACCTCAAAACACACTTGGTAAACTCATTTACATGTCAACTCCATTTTTGCTCACTGTAGAAGGAAGAATCTGGTATTCAGCTTTATTTGATACCATTCAATACCAGATCCCAATCTGCGGTTACTATTATGTAGTTGATGATGGCCCTGCACAAATACACTCTTGTTAATATACTGTTTATATTACATTTATTCATCTTCAAATTCATACTCTGATTCATAATCAGTTTCGTATTCAATAGTATCTTCTTGTTTAATAATAACCTTGGTGTTCATCAATTCTTTTGCTTCATTTAAAGGAATCAATTCAAGCGGTTTCTTTTTCATTTTCGCTGGCAAATGATGCTGTGGAGGGTTTGGTTTCTTTAAACTAATCTTTTGCATTCCTCGCACAAGTATTTCCACATCATCCTCGTCTTTAATTACTGGCTGCTGATTTTCCTTTTCTGTAATAATCTGCTGTAGGTTCGCAATAGAGTCTTTAATCTTTTTACCTCCGTCTGACAACGGCAGCTTCAACAACTTTTCTTTTTTAGTAATGATTTCTTGTATTTGTTCAACACTCATTTTGGAATAGTCCTGTTTTTGTACTGGTGGTTTGATTAGAAATGATTTGCTGCTGGTTTTGTATTTGGCATACTCGGGCGTTTGTTTCCATCCGCTCAGACTTATATTCAGCTGATTTGGCTCTAGTGTGTCGTCCTTTGCCATTTTCGATTTGGAAAAAAGGTCAAAAATATCTCGTCACTTTGACAGAGTATTATGTAAAGAGGTAGACTATTCCAATTAGTCGCGGTAGATTTATACTGTCTAGAAGGCTATATGCCCAGACTGGAAGGGTTCAATAAGATCTGACTAGCTCATTGAACTCTAGAAATCTGTTTATCTGTATAGTTTATTTAATCAAACTGTAGTGATAATGCTTTTATGGACGATGAAAGTGAAAGCGGCGGTAAAGTTCCCTTTTGCGTTGTATTTAAACTATTTCTTGACTTTTGAAGAGATTTTGAATATTTAGGGTCCTTCTTTTTTTCAGGAGTGTTGAATTTTATACAGAGTTGATTCGGATTGAGGTAGTAGGGATGGTTCACCAATGTCGATGTTGACGATTGACTCTTTATTTGCGGAAGTGATTTGTTTTTACGGATTATCTAAGTCAATTCAAATTACTCTATGTTTGGCAATAAAGCAATCGTCAATTTTCTCACCAATGGTTTCGAAAGGAAAACAGTGGCCTGATCCTTTGACATTAAGTTTCTGTTCACAGTCTTCAAGATTGATTGTTAAACAATGCTTGTTCAGATAAGGGGTTTTTGCCCTCAATTGTTCGATAGTATGTCGCTCATCGTACTGATCTTCACTCTTTTTGTGTTGTTTGAGGAAATAAGCGGTAGGAAATATTTTTTGAAGTTGCTTCATAGTAACGGTAGCCATAACACGCTGCTTTCTCCATTCTGCAATACTGCTTGATACCGGAGAGCAAAAAACAACATTCTTTGATGTGTTGTTGAGTCGCTTTAATAGATTCGGATGATAGTCTTGTTCCTTTGGATTTTGTACAACTGGCTCTTTGCTTTTCGGTTGAAAAGGTATTGCAGGTTGGTATTGTTCAGGATAGGAAACTTTCTTCTTTTCTGTTGAAGCCTTGCTATAAAAATCTTCGATATCACTGTGTCTCATAGTAATAGTTTGTGATAATGCTTGCATTGGCTTTACAGATTCTAAATCCATGTCGCTCTCTTCTTTTTGCTGCTCACTATCGAAAAGGTTGGGATCAACATCATATTCTACTTGGATAATCTTTTTCGAATGCATGTAAATAGTATCACATTCAGACTCTTTTTCCATCTTTCTTGCAACCCTACACAAAACCGATTGATCCAAAAGCTCCTTCTTTTTATGTTTCTTTTCTTCCTTCCATTTCTTTTTAAACATTCCAGACTTTTGAAAAATGGCATGTTGATGAGATATTGGTTCGTTATTATAGAGAATAAATTCATTTTGCTTTGGATCCCATGGTTCTACTCCAAATAGAAATTCGTCATCCTGGAATATCTCTAGACTGTCTTCGGCAGTTTTTTCAGACATGGAAAAGTGCATTGTTTGCTAGTGTGTTTATTTTGACCTTGCGTTTGGCAATTATTCCCTAAAGTTGACGCCTGGAAACTAAACTGTTTCCTTGGCAGTCGAGCCTACCATTAATCTGGTTGTACATTCTTGCAAATACATTATTTGGCGCGTAAACGGTATGTTTGACATTCCTTTATGAATTCATAGGGTTAACATGAGCAATTTTAAAGTCAAATTTACGATACCCATTGCTTTTAATTATTAGAGCACCAATCAAGGTAGATTTTTAATGAGTACTGCTTTCTCACGTCAAGCACCATTTTTCATAGTACTTTTTTGGCAGAATTCGCGTAGTAGTCTAATCTCTATATCGAAATCTATATTTATCACCCATGATACGATTAATCATGGTTTCATTCCGTTTCAGTAAATTGTTTGAGTGTCATTATCTGGTCTGATTGAAAAACAATGGTTTCTCCATGAATACTTTAGAAATGAAACTCCCAACTGAAATCTGGATACAAATAGCATCATATCTAGACGCCCAAACACTCTTGTTGATATCCAGTCTATCTAAAGCTTTCAATGAAATAGCAAACGACAAGAAATTGTGGAAGAAACAATGTATTTTACACGAGCACTTGCCGCTTATCCAGGATATGAGGTAGAATAATCTAATCTAGTGTCGATATCAATTGGAAAGAGTATTTTCTCAAACAACATCGATTGAAGCAGCGCAACATGTTTCTGGATATGTTGACAAAGCGTGCTTCTGATACAATCTTTTCAACAAACTTTCAGTTTGTGCACGGATGCGAAGAATGTGATCGGGATGATTTTGTTACTACAACAGTAAAGAGTATCCTTTGGGAACATGGGGCGGATAACAAGTCTAATTTCATTAAACACACACTTGATCGTGGGTGTTTATGGTCTAACAGAGTCAGAATACCTCGAGGATTTATTTTGGAAAGGGAAGAGGAAGAGGTTCCTGATTTATCCAGGTTATTGTTGGTTTCACATCGGGTATAATTAGCAAGCTAATTAGCCCTGGCAAACAGTCTGTTCTTGGGTTTAGGTACTAGCGGAATTATTAATAAAACTGTCATCTTTGAAGACGAAACTCCCAACACGACCATTGTGTACAGTTTTCTGAAACAGAGTGCTAACTTGTAAATTATTATCGCTTTAGTAAATTATCACATTAGTAATCATTATCACTCCACACTTTAAATTCCACAGTCAATGGCGTACATGGTCTATTTGACAGCTAGTCTAACCTGGTTCCCATACTGATCTAATACAACTTAAACACCCAACTACAAGAGAAAAGATACCATTATGACTGATAATATGATATTGTTTTGAGTTTTCTTTTCCGACAATGACATCAGTTCTGTTCGAGATAGGTTATGGAATGAGCGGAGAGCCAGAACCGGGCCTCGAACTCACAATAACAATCAATAAAATAGCAGCTGGCTTCTCTCTGATATACCTACTACTATCGCTCGGAATGATGTATATTCTGACCAGAGGATTTTTACTGAAAGGAAAGGTTTACTATTTCGTATTTGGACTGTGGATATCTTCATTACTATGGCAGATATCTCAAATAATACGATACTCTAATGTATGCATGCCGCTCTTCCATTGGATTTACAATCTGCTTGGATCAGTATGTCTGTTGCTAGCAGTAATGGGACAAATGGAGTTACTAAAACTATTCATCACAAATAGTGTGTATCTCACTCTGGAAAGAATCAAGATACTTCAGATAGCATTTGTTTTGTTTCATTTCATTTCAATGGGAGGATTGTATATCGGGATGGGTTACATGGGTATACCATGGCCATCAATATTCAAAAGTTGGTATATGTATGGCTTTGAGATATTTACCGCTACCTGCATGCTTTACGAGACATTTCACGCATACTATATAACAACTACTGTTAAAAAATTGACAGCTATGAAATTGGGACTTATGATTGGCGATTTAAACTACAAGATCGATTCTAAGCATTTTAGGGAGATGAATATTCTTGTGCTGTGTAGCTTTACCTCTGACTGGACTGGACTCATCATTTGGTTGATTGCATGGTACATTGGCGGCCAAGTAGGAGCTGGAATTTCAATTATCGGAAGGTAAAAAATAACTGAATTAGTATACTAGGGATGGCGCACTTGTTTTTCATTACTTTAATGTTTAAAATGATCAAACATATCAGAGAAAAAACAGACAGCATTTCAAAAGAGTTGGGCAGCGTCACTACAGAACTCACGCAAAAACCTTAAAAAGCTTAATTTTCTATAAATACTGTGCGAAAAATAATCTTTATGGACGAATCTACTCTGATTGACTACGAATTCAACACACTCATTAATCAAGAACTTGAAGACAAGCATTTAGAATTATTGAATAAAATGAACTCTCTTCAAATTTATGGTAATTTTAATTGATTAGATGAAGAGCTAGATGTGGAAGCAAAGTTTGAACAGATTAGATTGAAAATTAATCAGATGAAGCAATTGGTAAAGCAGCACCAGGAAACAATGGATACAGACAGCATGCTAGGTAATAGTTAGTAATCAAGTTGAATATTTTGATTATTTAAACAAGGAACGCAACGAGCTGATTTCAAGAATACAAGAGATATTCAGTCAGGACAAGATAGGACTTTTCAATAAACACTAACTTTTTCTTTTCAAATCAATCAAATCTTTATTTAAACCATATTCAATTCTTGTAATTTTCAATTTCAATCTTTGGCACGAGGAATTCATAATACAATCCATCAATCAAATCTTGATATTCACCAATTCCTTCAATTTGTAAATCTTTTACAGTCAAATAGACATCTTCATTTTCAGCTACTTTTCCAACCATTTCCATTAATTCAAAGCTGTACTCTGCAACGCTTTCGATCTTGATCAACTTTTTGTTTTGTTGTTCTCTCAAGCGCAAATCAACAGTAATGTTTAAAATCTTGTTGCCTGGATTAATGTAATGTACCTTGATAGTATATTCCAAAGTGAACAAGGTTTTCTAGTTTACTATAGACTGGGAATGGATTAACAAAGTTTGCACTCAATGAAACAAAGTATTGATCGAACCCTTTTTTCTTTACAGTCTTGATTTCAACATCGCTGTAACTAGCATTGAATTGTTTCAAGTCAATTTCCTTATCAATAATTTGATATTCTCTATACAAGTTTGCTTTCCAAGTCCCAAATAAAATAGGAATATGAACACTAGGAATAGCTTTGACAATCATACTGCCTCGTAATCCATGCTTGATAATTTTCCCAAGGTAATATTGAATAATTGGCAATTCTGGTTCAAAATCAAGAGTGCTATTGATCCAGACTACAGGACTATTCGCAAAGCTGTAAATAACTGGAAACTTTACTCTTCCAATTTCAGTTTGGTTTAAATACAAATTTAAATTTCCCAAGTCTACTTGAGCGGATATTGGCGATTGATCAACTGGTACCTTTAACGATAAATCAATATCTTGAAATGAATTTATATGCAAATGCTGTAATATTGTCCCTTGGCCATCGATTTTTTGCTGAACAAGTTGCGGAATCAAAATGAAATAGGAGCCAATGTACAAGAGCAAAACTATTATTCCGCAAATGATTGATTTCTTGTACGATCCTATTTTATCGTAAACTGTTGGCTTTGTTTGTACTGGGAGAAGTGCGTCCTGTTCGGTTTCAATAATTTCATCGAGATCAGCCATTTTTTAAAAAGTTAAAGTTTGTGTGACCGCCAAAGTAAAGTTGATGTTTCCTGTGAATGATTTAGAATACAACTAACTGGATCAAGTTGAGGATGTTTCTCGTACCAGCAGTAGGATGGATGGAAATAACCAAGTAAATATACTACCAATAAGAAAAGTGTCTATATTTATTTCAAAGTAACTGGAGGAATATGGTCCTCAACTTTTTCCTTTTCAGTCTCGCCAGCAAGCACTGGTGCCATATTAAAGACACCCATACCAATCAAAACAACAAAGAAACCAGTGGTGTAAAGCGCGGTCAAGCTGGCCTTTAAGTAAAAGATGTTGAAAATGTAGACACCAATATCAGCAGTCAAAATTGACATTTGGAAATTGACTGCAGACCATTTTTGCAAGTATAGAGGAGACAAGACATAGAATAAAGCGAGAGCGACGATATATCCGATAATATACCATGCATATGGAGAGTTGGAGTTGAGCAACAAATCTCTATCTTCGGTGTGCAATGGAGTCAAGTTTGCAATAATGAATGCGACAATGGAGGAAACAGTGCCGAATCCAGAAAGTGCACCCCATGGATAACCTTCGTCAATTACTTCAATGACTTTGGTTTGAATGACAGAGGAAGCAGCAAATCCTAATGAAGCCAAAGCAGCAAGGAAAGATCCAGTGAATTTGAATGAAGCATCTTCACCAGCATTTTGATCGTACTTGGACCAGTTAATGAATACCAAACCAACCATAACAATAGCAACACCAATAGCGTGCCATCTATTGTATCTAGATTTCAAGATATAATAAGACATTGGGACAGCGAGAATTGCAGAAGTGGATGAGATCAATACAGCAGAGATACCAGAGGTGTATTCAAAAGACTTTAGCATTGCCATGTTGGCCAATACATCAACAGTACCCATCGCAACAATATAATACGACCTTGTAAAATTAACTTTAGTCTTGTATAAATTGATAATATATCCAGCTTTAAGCAGACAAATAAGGAACAGCAAGTGATACATCATTTCGTTTGGGAAAATGTATGGGAAAATATTTCCTTGGTTGACCATTTGAGTGAAGATGAAAGTGGAGGACAAGATCATGGATAGGACTTGGCCATAGAGCACAGCTTTGATACCATCAACGATTTTAGGATGCATTAGTGCTCTTTTTTTTCTCGTGTATTTAAAGGCTAACTGTCTGGGAACTGGACTGGGTAGTCTCGTTTTGGAAAACACCTGATGCTTTTGCCCTGTTCAAGAAAGCGTAGCTTGCAAATATTTAATACCGCCCTGCCCTATTGCTACTGTATTTATACTGTAAATGCACTCTGTCGATTCTACTGATATTTGCAAAAAATCGAGATTATCGATAGAGAAATCAATTATCTGTACTACACTGATAAAAAAAGTAGCCCTATTAGGGCCACGTTTCCCACAAATCGAGTGCCGCCAAGAGCAAAGAGGAATCCATTTAGCAATATTATAGCCAAGGGAGTATTTGTTTATGCATGCCGAGGTGGGTTTCGTATTTCGCATTGAACAGTGCTTTCAAATACACTCTTGTTCTTGATAGTGAATGAACGGTATGACCGCCCAAGACCCTAATTAGAATTTCCATACAATAATTTCACATTTGGACGGTCACAAGGTAGTACCAGATTAATTCAACGACTGTTAAAGTCCATTAGCCGATTTGATCTTTCAGGTATTTTAGATTCTTTGGAAATAAACTCTTTTGAATGGTGGATGGAGCAGCCAACAAAAGTACTAGGCATGAATAGAAATGATCCCAGAACAAGATATACGTTGAATTTTACTTGATTTGTTGGGTGGGGTTTACAATTTTTTCAATCCTGTAAAACAGTCATTTTGCGAAAAATCTGCAATCAAAATATTAACGGTTTGCCAAAATAAACCAAGGCATGCTTCAAGTTTATGAATTTGTATATATTTGGTTAAATCTAAACCAGTAGCTTCATTGTTTGGTGATATACGGGCTATTAGTTGTGCCGAATGAAAAAGATTATATTATACAATGGTATCAATTCTGTTTTGCCCAGCCAACCAACTCGTGGTTCTGTTTCTCCCTTCAACAAACTTTTTATCCCAAGGACAGCCATTCTCTTTCAACCAAGTCACGCATTCCAAATTCTCACTTTGTACAAGTAAAAATGTTCCATGGACATTTGTTTTCTTTAAGCCATTTCATATTATCCAAGTTACCATTTTCTACTGCTCTTTTAAAAGTCTATTCATCCCAAGGACATCCATTTAGATCATGTTTTCCAAGTTTCCATTGTATGCGGCTGATATGAATGTTTCTTCATCCCATGAATAGTTGTTTTCTTTGAGCCATTTCATATTTTCAAATATGCCTTTGCTGGCAGCAGAAGAAAACGTGGTTTTTGACCATGGACAACCGATATCCAACATTTCATATTCTCCAAATTTCCATTCTTTGCTGCTTCTTCAAAATCAAAGAATTCGGTCTTTGTTCTAACGTACCCACTTTGCAATTCTCTAGTGATTGATAGTGTTTCTTGATTGCATAGTAACCAAATTTTATCCCAAATTTCAGTAGGTAATTTTGGGTGCATAAAATGAGGAAAAACCTGGTTACAGTCAAATTCATTAAGATTCCATTGTTCTAAATACCCGCATAAGTCAATCTGTTCAGGGATTCTTAAGTCAGTGGATTTCCAATTGTCACCTCTGAAACCATATTCCAGAGTTTGCCCGATTGATCCAAGAGATAGAATTGAATCAGTCAGGATCCCAATGGTAGTATTGCATAATCTGGAAAGTTGGCATACTTGGGATCTTTCTCTGCTTGAACTATTAGACATAGGAAGCTCTCGTCTAAACTCCCATATCCTAGGATATCGTCGACTCGCTGTCAGCGGCCCTCCATACTTTTGCATATTGTCTCTTCTTTCATAGCCCCTCTTCATTTAACGTCCACCCCAAAGTACATCTACGATTAAAGTACTTTTCTAGAACTGGTCAAGCAGTAAGAATAGTTCCAAAGCGCCAACTTGAAATGTCAGAGTTGACCCAGATAGTTGGATTCAAATCATTCAGTAACATCTCAAACAGATTCGGCCTAATTCAGCCACAACAGTTCTTTGACTTTTTTCAATGCTAGAGTCATTCGTAAGTTCAGTCCGACTAGATATCGACAACAAAGTAATCGAAAATACCCGCCAAATCAAAACCATCACTCCGCACTTTGCCTTTTGCTTTGATCGCTACGGATTCAAATGGAAGTACGAATTTCAAAAATTCAACAATCAAATCAGTTCGATATTGACTGAAAAAAAGTCTTCCAAGCAATCAGTGCTGTATCTAGAGCTGGATGATCAGGATGAAATTAGTCTGATTTACTGGGACAGGATTAACCCTACTCATACATGTAATGGGAAAGCCAATTTGTCACTGGTTACTGTGTTGTTATACCTCTTTTGTATTTTCTGTCAGAAATATTCCTTTGTGCTTGGGTTTGTTACTGTTGGACTGATCCTCATACTAGCTTCCTACGTCCCTCAAACATCATTGCTAATACTGACTCTGTTATTGCTGATGAACCATATAGGAATGGAACACTTTTGTATACCGTATTCCCTGATAGAAAAAGAAGCTAATTTGCTATACATTGACCCTCCGGAACCAATCAAGCATTTCTTATCAATGCGGATAGTGATCCTAGGGGTAGCCATGGGGCAAGGTACCTTAATTTAATGTAGAAATTGTATATATGATGCTCTCATTTAAAGATGGAAAAATCAAGGTTTCATCGATAGAGAATTGTCCAAATGGAAGTCATTTGGTTGCATATGTAAAGTTAGATTCATTCAGTAATATCAATGAGTTGGAGTTGGATGTTGTTCAATTCAAGAAATAAAACTCTTTTTCGTAATAGAATACTTTAGATGTTGAGTGGTAAAAAAGCATCGAGAAAAACAATAGTTATCCTATCAGTATTGTTGCTGCTATTCATGGATTCTACTACCTCAGCAGTCACAACCTAAATTTTGTCATACAATGCAAGTATTAATATTTCAGCCGACAAAGTAACCTTGCAAGTTTCAGATATTTGAATCAAGACTTGGTTGTGCATTGTAAAAAGGTTGTCAAGCGCCACAAAAACTATGGAATTTCAAATCAACATTCCTTCAGAAGCAGCAGGAAGAGTCATTGGGATAAAGGGGAGAAACATTAAACTTATGGCCGAAACTCCTGGAATAATAAAACTCAATTTAAAAGAAAATGGTCTGAATAACTCAATTCTGACGATTCAAGCAGAATCGCAAACAGCAATTGATATTGTGGTGAAAATGGTAGAAGAAAAGTTGCAGGTTAGTAAACGGATTCTTGACAACCACAGTCGTAAAGAGCATAGCTGGATGGTTAGTAAAAATGGATTTGTGAATACCCCTGATATAGTACACAAAACTGGCAATAAACCAATAAAAGGCACTCAGAGATACATCAAACAAAAGTTGAAAGTGAAAGAGCTCCAAAAACTTCATTCCGAAAATAAAGGATAAAGTCTTAACTTTGGTTTTATTTTTAAAAGCATTAGACCATTGTATGGTTTGAATATGTTCAGTCAAGTGATATACAGGGGTCACGTGGGTGATATTGTCCTGTGAGACCGTAGAAATCAATTTCGATATTGGATGTCAATTTGTGAAAGTAGTATGCACTGCACACGTGTTATTTGAAGTTGCTAATGCCACTGTAAAGAATAGCCAAAACAAAACCATTTGTGAAAAAAGTTTTTTGTCCAGCCAATGAGCAATAGTTTGTCAAAATATTGGTTGTGTATCTCTTACTCTGTACGAATAGCAGCTGATGCCCAGCAGCATAACCATTTCACTGCTGGGCATTTGAACCACCTCAAACTGTGCAACTTGACATTTCAAGTAATGACACTATAATATGAGGATATCAAAATCCCACCCACTACTGATATTACTCATCAACCAGTTCAGTGCTTGAAGCACCTAACCCTTTTTCGTAATAGAATAGTACAACCGTCTTTATTAAAACCAGCTTCCTGTAAAGATATCAAAGCTATTGGTTTACGGGATAGCGTGGCATTTGATCAGTGCCATCTTCAGTTCGCTCAATTTGGGTTGGACTTGAGTTTGTGTTTTGAGCCAATGGCTGCACTTCAGGTATTTGTGCAATCACAGGAAGCGCTGGAGTTGGTGGTGGATTAGATCTAGTTTGAATTGGAGACTGGACTGTGTTTACCACAAAGTTTGAACCATAGTTGAAATTCAAATGAGTATCTTTGTTTTCATTAGATCCTGCCGAATAGATGCCATCCACCTGGGTACCATAAGTCACATTTGAATATTCGCTGGGGACTTGAGAGTACCGCTGGTACTGCGTTTCTTGCGATAACTGAGAAAAGCGATTATTGTTATAAGGAGAGTTTAGCGAATTAATAGGAGTAGAAACCCCAGATAAATTGCTATTCGATTTCTTCGAATCAAGCTTTTTCGATGAATCTGGCTTTTTGCGAAATACAAAGAACCACAAAGCAAATACAAACCCAAGAATGACTAAAACACCAACAACAACACCAACAATAATCCATATAACTGCCGACCCGTTCGAAGAGCCAGGATTGCTAGGTCCATTCGAGTATGCATTCAGCACGTCCAAATTACGACTATATTAGTAATTTTATACGCTGAAGAATCACAGTTGATCTTTGAGCCATCATCAAAACAATTTGTAC
Organism: Boothiomyces macroporosus; assembly: GCA_027604185.1. NCBI lineage: Eukaryota > Fungi > Chytridiomycota > Chytridiomycetes > Rhizophydiales > Terramycetaceae > Boothiomyces > Boothiomyces macroporosus. Next base: position 22,192 of record JADGKB010000098.1, on the reverse strand, counting down.
TTCTGTTCATGTAAAACCCACAATCCCAATCCGAGCTGATTTCAATACCCAGCGCATCCACTGAATTATCATACAGCTGGCAAGAATAATTGGCAGCATTGTATATATATGCTGTACATGCAAAGTGACTAGTTAGACAGCTATGTTGGCAGTTTGTTTCATTCACGGCAGCATTTCCATTCGGATCTTCTGGGGAAATATAATTGTTTGTTATTCGCGAGTATTTAAACCCGCAATTTGCTGAATACCAGCCATTTCTATAGGTCAACTGCACATTGTCCAAAGAAGAAAATGTGGGTTCCTTGACATTTTTGTCGGACCAGTTCGTAATTGGTTTACAGGTAACTACACCTGAATTGTCTACACAATTCGGGCTCCTAGCCAATAGAAACCTAGATCAGTAGAAAGTACCCAGCGGTAACAAGAGGGTTCGGTAAAATGTTGATTGTGTTCAAAGGCCTGTCCATAGTATAGCATCCACCGTAAGGATGAACATCAGTCCAGATAAAAGAAGTACATTCTAATCAATTAACGGGTTACCAGCAAGTGCGATGCATGTAGAAATGCAGTCATCATAAGTTGCATTCTCATGATGGAACAAAAAGTTATCCTCGACGTAGAATCCTTTTGCGCTGTAAATATTGTAGCCGCTTACAGTTGCGATAGAGTATGAGCTGTCGTTATAGGTTGAGGATGTTGCAGACACAATGCTGAGTATTGCCCACAAGAAAACCATCGAGAAATATTTTGGAAAAAAATTGGCTGTTATCAGATCATTACTCACAATTATAGAGCAGTAATGCAAGAGGGTTTATAAGCATTAGAGTTAGTGTTAAATTTACTCTGTTTATTCGTGAATCTTTAATCAAAAATCTTTTCTAATAGATTCGAAATTAGTTATTGTTGGAGGCTGCATATCTTCAAGTTCAACTGATGCAGCTCTCTTTGCAGTGTTCATTGATTCTGGCACCGACAATTTTGGGGGCTGAATGTCTAGAGAATGCTTGACTTCTGGCACTTGAGCAATTATAGGTAATTGCGCCTCTGGTAGCCTAGCAGCGTTTGGTTCACTAGGAGATTGCAATGTAACCAGTGATGTAAATTGCGAGTCAGGGGTTCCATTGGCTTTGTTGTATGCTGGATCCGTGAGTACCGCGGAATATGAAAAATTGTTCTGCATGCCTGTAATAGACATGCTCGGCGAGTGATTCTGCAAAAGGAGTGATGCGCGGTTCTTGTCTGAAATATCTGTTGGAGGGTGATACTGTGGATTTTGTGATAAATACGAATACCGATTCATATCATTAGCCATGGGTGAAGTACCGCCAACTGCAATCGGTGTTGGCGGACTGTTTGATGGAGAAGTATTGATAGCCCCTAGATTAAGATGAGATAGGGGAGTATAGTTGCTTATCGACCCAGCGTAATATGGCGATTTCTTTCCCTTCTTTTTCTTGTAATACCACCAAACTCCAAATCCTCCTACAGCCAAGAGTAGCACAACAACTCCAATCACCACTCCAACTATAGTCAAGGTATTGCTATTCCCAGCCCCGGAATCTGTGGTGGCTGTTGTGGCGTTGAAGTTTGGATTCAGTGGATCTAAATTTCGCCTGGGTTAAAGAACGTTTACGCTGATGAATCACAGTTGATCAGACTACCGTCATCAAAGCAGTTTGTGCTTCTATTGAGCAAGAACCCGCACTGCCACATGCTACTACTAACTATACCAAGGGCATCGACAGTGTTGTCATAGATTAAGCACGAGTAATCTGGAGGATGATATATATATCCGGTACATTGATAGGGGTTTTTAAAGCACATATCCTGACAGGCGGTTAAGTTTTGAGCAGCGTTTCCAGTTGGAAGGGAAGTAATGTAGCTATTCGTCACAGGTGATAGCCCAAAAAGACAAGTCGATGAAGTATACCATCCATTGGTATTGTTCATCTTTACCCCATTGAAATTTGTGATATTGTTGTTTTTTACAGTCTTTGAAGACAAATCTGGTGTGGGCTTGCAGTTTATAACTCCGCTATTGTCGATACAACTAGGGCTTCTGGATAAAATGAATCTAAATCAGATACAAAGGTACGCGGTTGTAACTAGAGCATTTGGAAATACTGTATAGTTGTTTAAAGGTCGGTCCAACAAGGAACAACCACCGTTTGAAGGCACCGAAGACCAAGTGATAGCAGTGCATTCTAAATAAGAAGCAATTACCTGCTTTGGAAACGCATTTAGTAACGCAATCGTCGTAGTTTGCATTTGAATCGTGAGTCAAATAATTGTCCGCAATAGCGAATCCTTTTGCGCTGTAAACATTGTACTTTCCTACTGTGGATACGGCGTATGAAGTTCCATTGTAATTTGAATTCGCCAATATCAAATTCAACAGTGTACAAAGAATGAACATGTAGAAATTTTACAAAAAAATCAAACTGGAAAATGATAATGCAGTTGAAAATCATCAATGATTTTCGGTTGTTACAATCCAAGATGGAGCTTTTTAGATCGACTCATGGGTAATTCCGTCTTTATTTCAATTCACAAGTCTTTAAAATGAGGACGGATGACCATCCCACGTTTGCCCATAGCAATAAAAGTCGTATATCCCTGTGGATGGGGTAAAAAGCCCTTGCTGTTGATTGCTACTGTCAGTGATCAAGTAGGTATTGAGTAGCACGCCCATAGTACTCACTAGTGGAGCCGCAGTATCGAATGCTATTTGAATAGAGTAAACGTACTTGTTCCAAAAGTCTCGCTGGTATCTGTACAAGTATAACTGAACAAAAATGGACACAATGATGATGTTGATGTAGCCACTGTTGATCGTTCCAGTATATGGCCCCATGGAGTCGCAAATGATGTAAAAGTTTACATAGTTCCAGAATTTGGAAGGATATGCCTTGTTCATAAGGTATGGGATGAATGGAAGCAAGAACCCAATCAGATAACCATAGTTCAACACGAAATATGGAGATGAAGTACCCCACGCTCTGGCAGGACCTATCATCAACTACTAGTTACCTAAAGCACCCCATATGCCACCAGCAGAAGCAAACACCAAATAGCCTTGGGCCCCATACTGAGTTTTAGGATCAGTGATATTCACAATATTGTCCATCCCGAAACCAACTGAATTGAAATCAAGCAAATAAAAAGAGCTGCGTTGGTGTAAACTTTAACAAGCTGTTATTCCCAACAGTTTATAAATTGTACTCGTTTTACATAACTACCAGTACCAGATACGTAGTATAAAAGCTTTTTATTTCACGAATTACAGTCCGTTAAAGAGCATTACGCTTTCTTTTTTGAAAACTTTACTCGTTTCAATCGATATTCAGTAGTAATATCTTTACCATCGACTGACCTAACAATACTGCCATCAACTGTACGATTAAATGCTTTTATCGCGTCCAGTGAAATATCATTTTCTCGTAAATCCAATGACACAAGTGTTGTATAGTGCACAAAGTTTGATATACACTTTGCTCCTGCATCACCAATCCCACAGTTTCGCAAAGATAGCGTTTCAAGTTTGCTAATTGGAAGATATATTCCTAACGTGGGTGTTGCTGAATTCCCAAAGTCTGAATTTGATAGATCTAAATGTTTCAGGGTGCACATGTCTAGCTTGGAAATCAACGGTTCAAGCCCATTCAATGTGATTTGGATTGTAAACTTTTCATAGTTCAAGTGCTGGATATTCTCGAGAATCACTTTGCATTTCTCGTCGGAATCTTTGCCAATCAAATGTAGTTCTTTCAAGTCCGATTCTACTTGCAAAAAGTCTTTAAATCTATTGGTTGGAATATCCCCTTTTAGCCTTCTCAATTTTGATACTGGAAGATTGTTTATCAAATTAATCACTGTTTCGAAGCCCATCGTTCCTATAAACTCAATCTCCTCCAATTGAGACGAATGCAGTCCAGAGAATATATATTCAAGTTCGCTGTAGATCAATGAAAAGGCTGTCTCTGATATTTCGCCTTGCGCTAACGTATATGAATGGCTGCATGTCCTTCCTTGAAGATAAAACTTTTTCACCTTTGGTAAGATTCCTTTGGAGATTAAGAATATTGGGGATAATCTTTGAAAAAAGAAGTGATTCAGTCCTAATTCTGTAATCTTTGTATGGGGTAGCACACACGCAAGGGCCAAAGGTCCTTCAATTTGAATGATGGTTTCATGTGTAAACACTTTAGTAATTTCTACAAATTCATCGATTGAAATTGAGCTGTCTATTCCTAATGAACCAGCAAGCTCCCAGTTACTACCCAAAGGATTAATGTTTAGAATCAATGTGCTGATTCTTGTTGTCGGCAGAATGCTAAACAACTTTCCTAACAAGGATGAATCAATATTTCTATCATCGTTAGAGATCTGCAATGTAGTTAATTTGCTATTCGGTACCCAAGGTATTAACGATAAGAAGAAATCATTTGTTAACCCTTGATCTACACGTAGGGTTTTCAAGTTCCCGTAGACGGAAATGTTTTTGGAAATTGTATCCAATAAAAGACCGTTTCGCATTATAATGTGTATTTCCGTGAATATATCCTCTTTGAACATTAGCAAATTTCCCACGTTCTTTTCTAGCTTTTCGAATTCATCCATTGTTGGTTGAATGTCATTAAGAAAAGCAATTCCGCTCACTTTCCATTTCATCAGCTTCAACAGCAGAGAAATTGAGTCGAGCTGTTCCAAATTGAATTCGTTTTGGAACAGCCTGACTGTAACCTTTGGCCATAGTTCTACGACTCTCAATTTGTACAATAGACCAATAGGATACATTCGCTGATACATTTTCTTGTTTAAATGGGACAGGCTAACAAAATCGAATCCATCCAAATACGTAAATATGTTTTCCAGCAAGTCCAATGGGAGTTTCGAGATCATTTACACAAAAAATGAAACACTAAACAGACACCATAATTGCCTTGTAGAATCTATTGTGGACATGGTTACCGAATCACCGTACGTAATTACAAGATAAACGAAACCCATGTGGTTTAATATCCTCATGACTGCTCAACGATGCGGATCGCTCAATCGGAATAAACAGATTTCTCTTACTGCGCAAAGTAGTATTGATCATGTTTGTCAAAATTTAAGCTGATATTTTTTTTCATGAAAAGATTTCTACAGACCATAACAAATTCAACCAGCATAAACATAAATCACCTGATTACATTTAAGCAGTTTGATCAATTATACCGCATCGCACCGCCAAAAGCATCGCTAAAGCAAATTAAATCCCTTTTGAAAGGCTTACCAATCAGCAAATGCAGAGAGCTTATCCAGCAGTCTCCCCTGGACAAAATAGAGCAGCAAATAGCGAAATATCTATTTACAAAGGAAATGCTTAATCGGAGCATTAAAAGCAAGCTGTGGGTAAACAGCACTGTTGGGAAACTGGATATGGTTCCCAGTCACAGTGAAATCCAAGAAGCAATTTCAGTCTCACAAAGTAATATCCATGATCCCAGGTACTATGCGCTGATTATGCGATACTACGTAAAGACAGGGCAGTTTGACAAAGCACATTGTATCTATAAACCATCATCAGAAACACTGGAGCAAGAAATTAACCTGTGGTATCTGCTTCAAACTAATCAAATGGAGGAGGGAATCAAACTGTTCAGCAAAATTAAACACTCCAATCCAAGGAAAATCTATGACATTTTAATTACCAAATACAGGTTTCTTTTACTAATCTCAGCGAACTAAAACTGTATAATGAGATTCAAATATTGCTAAACGAATTAAAGACAGTGAACGTTGAACCGTATAAATCCACTCTTGTCAAATCTATACCCGCAATTGAGCCATCTAGAGGATACAGGCAAATCATGAAAGTATATTCCCTATGGCTACAGCAAAACAAGTATAAAGTGTGTAGTAGTAGTGAAGTATCTCTAGATTTTGGGCCATACAAAAACTTGTCAGTTCCCCAAGCCCAACTGCTGTTTTCAGAACATCCATACTCACCGCTAGATATCAAACGAGCAATGATTTATTTCCATTCTGCGAATTACCAAGCAGAAATCTGCGAAGAATTGTACGGGATGACTACTGATAAAGTGTGTACCCTGCTAATGATTGAAATGTACCACATACTTGGAATGCATGACAAGAAAGAAGCCTTGTATTTAATGACTGAAAGCCGATATAATAAATAGTTTATTTTGTAAAAGTTAGTTTGGATCTGTGCCGTCTGTCGGACATGAATCGACATCACTCCATGAATCTGGTAAATCAATCACTGTAGAATCAGTTTCAGTATCTGGATGATAAATACTCTGCATTTGAATACAACTTTTTTTCTACTCCATTTATATCAAAGTCAAGGAAAAAGTCTGTTTCGTATAGCCAATCATTGGCTTGTGCCACCATCGTTTTTTTTCGAGGCTGTTCTGTAGAGTAATTAAAACGAGAAAATACCCGCTTTCCTGGTAACTATTCATCAGAAATGAATGTGCGGATCATGCGCTAATGGCTGTACAAAAAACCCCAGTAGATTATGACTAGCTGCTTACTAATCCTTGATGAAAAATTTTTAATGTCTGTGTACAAGTCAGTGGCACAAACAGTTCTCTTTAAGAGCCCATTAAATTAACAGACAAAAGAAAAAGACCATTGACAATGACATTAATATAAATACCCATACAACCAACTGTATTTATTACAAAATGCCAGCTCCTATTTATGTTGAAAATGTGGATACCATCCAACCAATGAAAAAATTCAAACAAGAGCAGCAGCCAACCGAACGTGTTGTATTTGAAAAAGCTCATTTGTCGTTGATGCATGAACATGATTACTTTAGCACTAGAATGCTCTAGATTATTTATTCTATTTATTCCAATAAAGGTTTTGGACTGCTATTTTTGTTTTGTGTTACAGCGTGGTTGCTTCAATTAGGAAGTTGAGCATGTTTTGTTAAACGGGAGTTGAGAGAATAAAGTTGAAATATCAGTTATCCTTCCACTCCAGAAGAGGTCAACTTGAATGGCGGCAGTAAAGTGGAATTAGAGTGAAGAGCAACTTAACTCCAAACTCTTCTTGGGAATAAAACCAATTTTGAGAGGGTGCTAAATGTTTTAATTACCAAACCAAAAAACCTTTGGGCTGGTAGACTTACCTTTAAATGTGGAAAATAATAGCATTTAATACATATTAAAATCGAATTACCAGATTGCATATGAGAAAACCAGAGTCCTGGATCCCTTTAATAATTACTTGAAACACTCTTTGTACTTGATCCTTTTGGTGAATTATCATCAAAGGAATATAAAAAGGCCTCACAATACCCAAAATATTCACTTCAATGACTCACGCTAAAAATGTACTATGCTTTCATGGAGCTGGAATGAACAAGGAACTCTTTCAAGAATGGATATCTCCCATCATTAGTCAGTGTCCACAGTTTGAATTTGTGTTTATCAATGGCCCAATTGCTATTCAAGAGCCAGGGAATTTCACTTGGTTTAAGGGTGGCTATCAACAAACAATTGATATAGTCAAACAAATTTGGGATGATAGCTTTGTTGGAATACTTGCCATGTCTTGGGGATCTGTCGCTTAGGGTGATTATTACTCACTTGTCACCACAACCACAATGGGCACTTACCCTCTTATCCACATTTCCTGTTATTCGCCTTGAAGATTTAAAAAAAGTAGACTTTAGGGGAAACTTTTTCAATATTGGAGAGCAAGATAAATTGTTCAACCTTTTAAAGGGATTCCAAGGTGAATTTGCTACTCATCCTGGTGGCCTGACTATGAGCCGTCTATCCGCAAAATGGTCGAGTTTCTGAATAAACAAATCTAGTTATACAGGATTGTATTTACAATTATTTTTCAGCTAAACAGCTATTGTCGAGCTAAATTAAACTAATGATATCCTAAAAGCAAGGCACTATAAGTTTCATGATTATCAATTCCTTATTTTTGTTTGGCAGCGGACTGTCACGGGTGAAAAAAGCATCGCAATCTGGTTACAGCGTTTGTCACCCAAATTCCACGAGGTAACTTGGACAAATAATTCACGACAAATTGGTCCGAGATTTTCCATGACTATTTCGTTGGTTGATTACTGTTTTGAATATCAGAAAATTGAAATGCTTTTGTACCTATATTTTGGGGGGTGCAAGACCCAGAAAATTGAAGGTGCTAACCCCCCAGAGAATATTTTCAAGGGTATAAAATCATTCAAAAGTAAATCCTTTGGATATGACTTTGGTTATTCAGTCTGACGGCAACACTGTCAAAATTACTTCTAGCTCTGGCAAGAGATTGAAGGTAACTCAAACTGCTTCTGCACCTTGTGTACCTGTTCAACGGTATGTCCCTCCAAAGATTGCGCCTGGCAACAAACCATGTTTTATTTGCAACCAAGACAAATGGAAGCATGAGTTTGAAGCCAGTACCCAAGATTCTGAACTTGATCCTCTTCATGTGTTTTACCAAACAATTGTAGAAGACTATCAAGTCAGCTGTCAAAGTTGCGGATCAAAAACCGTGCTCGGTTTGATTGGCTACACTGGAGCAGGTAGGACGCATTTAATATAGGAAAATCTACTTTGTTGAACATCTTGGCAAACAGAAAAGTATTGGTTTTTGAAGATTCAATGGGGAATCTTTCACTAGACGTGCCCGATCCTATTCAAGGAAGTGAAGTATCTGACGGTATGGCTTCTATGACTAGCTTGCCCAATTACTATGTCCAAGATTTCATCTTGTGTGACTTTCCCGGTTTCGGTGATAACCGTGGTGGACAAATGCAATTGCTGCAATACCTTATCATGCAGCATGTTATTGCCAACAGGCCGCACAAGTTTATCCTGGTCAAAAGCGCATTAACCAAACGAGATCAAGGGTTTATTGATTTGGCAAACTTGGCTTTCATTTCTCAAGACAATACTATAGCAGTTGTATCTCATGCCTCGATTAAAGCCCCAAGGACTATTGATAGGTACACTGACTTTCAAGTTACAAAGCAAATTCCCGTAGTTCCTTTGCTGGCTCCTTATTTTCACTCTGAAACTTTTGATGTTGTTGCGCACGACTATGAATTATGGAGTCGTCAGTTTATTCAAAAACTGGATGCCTTGACTAGCTTTGAAGGTGATATCGATATTCCCCATACGGGTGAAATCTTTAGATATATTAGTCTCTGGAAGTCTAGAATTGTAAAAGACGTCCAGCAAACAATTGATTCAATACTAGTTCAACAGCTGCCGAACGTTATCCTTGAGCCGCATAACTTTGATTTTCTGCTATCCATCTGGGATCAAAAGGTTTCGCTTGGCCAGTGTATTCAAAACTTGCTGGACGCACGACTTTTAAAAGAGGTCCCAATTGATCTCCGAAAGATGGAAAGATCCTGGAATCTGTTTAACCGATTCAGCCCAGAAGAGTCTGATGTAGGCACAATCAACAACAAGTGGTCGCACGAATCCGCCGAAATTATCCTTGCTTTCAGATCGCGAATTGAAAAAGCAAAAAATCAACCAACCTATGATTTGCTTGATTTCGATAGGTATTTGGATGAATGGATGAAATACTTCCGCTCGCATTTACTGTCTTACAGTGCAGTAAAAGTGAAGGCTTTAGTTTTAGCAAAAGGAAAAGAGGAAAGCGATAAGAAGGAATTATCGCGTTTATGCGGATGGCGAATGACTGAAATATCAGAAATACAAGGCAGATTTACGCAGGTTTTGAAACTGTCTAAATTGATCATAAAGAATGACGAAGTATTCTCAGACAATGCAGATGAATCTTCTAGATACTTTGCTTTGGGTCTAGTGGATGACTTGTTTTTACAAGAACTATTAGTATGGACTACCTTCCGTGTAGAAAATCTGAAAGCATTTGAAGAAAGTATTGAGCAGTATGTTATTCGTGGACTAGCAGCAATTGAAAAGATCCAAGAACATGTTCAAAGGAAAGATATCATTGAATTAGTTTCCAAACACAAGGAAATACTTGCACATCTTTTACTGGCGCTGATTGCTAGGTCTAATGCTCCAGTTGGAACACACTTTTGGGAGCATGATTTGCAAGTTCAAACAGTTTACACTACAACCAGAGTGTTTGATTGCTGCAAATCGGTGCTCTTTGATTCCGAAGCTGTATTACACTGCTCTCATTGCAATCAATATTCCCACCAGAAGTGCTCACCTGCATTTTACTGTTTACCTTGCAAAACACCAAACGCTACGTATGAATGTAAATTGGAAGAAACAGAATTTAACTTTACAGTGAATTATTCTCCCAAGTTGCTGAAAGATACAGAGTATAACAAGCTGGCTCGGTTTTCGATGGATATTCTCGACACGAATTTACCATACAAAGTCGCTGTTGTAGAAGACAGCTGCTATGTGTCTATCAATGACACTCGAAATGAACCTGCCTTTTTACACAACTTTTTTACTGACGCAATCAAACCGAAGGCGTCGTCGAAAGAAATGATTGGATTGCTTGGTGCATTCAATAGTAAGGCAATTGAACTTTATAGTCGTATTTGGGATGAAATTCCATCAGATATCTCTAGAGTTTATTTTTGTGGGAGAGGTATTGGGGGGACTATAGCGCATTGCCTAAACTTAAAGTCCATATTGAAGAAGCAGAATTCTTTTTCAATTGCATTCGGATCTCCTACTCCATTCAGAAATGGAACCAGTGCATACTTGCAAAAAAACAAGCTTGCAGGCAGATTCATTTCGGTTACAGACACGCAAGATGTTGCTCCTGCAATAATCAAGTTGCTAAGTATAGGCAAAAGCTCCAAAGACTTTGATGCTTACAAAAACTCTAACCCTACGCTTCACAAAATTATTACTACTGCTACGTTTCCTTCAAAATTCTTGTGTGAATCAATCGAGCCAGTTGGTCACTATTTAGTACTTGATCGAGACAATTTATACGAGACTAATGATTTGGCGAAAATTTCCAATCTATTTGGTGAAGTTGTCGTTACTGATGGAAAGCCTTTGGATGAAATGGACAAGATTTATTTCAATTTGATTGAATAAATACTTTGGATATTGATGATTCGTTTAATTAGGTATTCAACAGATTGAATAGAAACTTGTCTTTAATATTCACTTGGATAGGTGTAAGCAGGACCGATGTCGGGGAATTCTGCAGATTCAACTTGGCAATTGTAATGATATACCTTTACTTGATATAATTACAAGTCGTTTATTGTTTCAGGCACACTGATGGTTTTCCAGAGGTTTTTTGCCATAGAAACAGCAACAAGAGGTACCTTTGTCAATACTCGAACTACCTGGAACCAATGGTTGATTATTGGGATCTGGTGAAACACCTCCACATTGAAAGGAATTGGATGCACATGGAGGATTTGAGCCACCAGTTGCACTCGGTGGCCAGTTTACATTCAAGGGACAAGAAACTGGCTTCACTGATTCTAGTTGACAGCTGCCAGAAACTGTGTTGCCAAAACAAACAGTATTCCACGCGTTTGAGTCTAAATCAAAATGAGCTAAATTAGTACGGTGATACGGTGATTATTGGAAGCGCACCAGTCACAATCGGCGACTATCGGAACCCCGCAGTTATTTCCACAGCAACTACTGAACAAGGAACCAGCAGACCCAACACAAGGGCAGTTTGGTGCTAGATTAGGATTCAACCCATTAGATATTGGCAAATTGATGGCATTTACACAAGGTCAGATTAAAGATGAAGCTTACCCACACTCCTGAATTCCAGAACCATTACATTTGCAGTATCCTCCACATCTGATTAAACAAATGGTACCTATCAGTCAAAGCAACAACAACTTGAGCACCACTAGGCCCAGTCAGCTCGTAGCAAATGTTTGATGCTTCACTCATTCCTAATCCCCATGCATTTCCTACAGAATTTCCGTTGATGTACCTGGCCTCTTGACTGTTACCAACAATCATTGCTGAAGAAGCAGCAATACCAACACACTTTTTCTTTGGATCAGGAGAATCTGGGCATAGCGCAAGTCCCATCATTTTGGCAACTTTGGAAGCAGTTACAACTGGCTTTTCAACTTGGGAAACTCCATCGCAGTCTTTGTTTAGTAGAAAGTACCTCCTTTTGCCAAAGTGCAATAGTAGGTTGACCAAGGATTTGGATCAGATTGAATTCCCAAGTACCCGCCAGTAAATACACACTGATTGTTGACACAGTTTCCTAATCCCGGTGGACAAGTTTCAGCTGTACAAATGGTCTTTGGCATACATATAGTAACATTGGGTTTTACTTGGAGCAGTTTTCCTTGATTCTGGTACCCGCAGCTATCTGCATTGTTTGAGATATTGAGGGTGCTTTGATGTCCTTGGATAGGGTCATGCTGATTCAATTCATTCTTGGTCAATGCTGCGGCCATTACACTGCCATTCGAAAGCAAGGTTATCCATGTAAGACAAAGCACAAAGTGTTTCTTGGTCTGTGCACTGATGTTAGAAAGTTTTAAGAACTTGCAAGAAACGCTATTAAAGACATGTTTGCAGGCAGTCATTTATGTATTGTTATGTAAGATACCAGAATCTACTCATTGATGGCCTTTTTAAGAGAAACTATTACCGTGGAAAACTCCTTAAGTGCACTTTTAAGGAAAAAAGTAAACGCACAATCAGATTAGCCCACAGAGGTTTATTTTTGAAATCTAAAGAGTATCAAGGTTGTTTTATGCACCAATCAACCACAATCAATTCAAATCTCATTAAAAATCGCGAATAAACAGTGTCAATCAATCTATTACACAACCAACTATCAAAAACTAACGCAGCATTGATAAATCCCTTATCGCATCAGGTGGTTTTCCAAAAACAATGCACAAATGGAACGAATGACTTAAAAGCAGCTCAATCGGTCGATGATCTTCTCCCTTGAATCAACCAACAATGTTTCCAGGCTCGTTCACTATTTGGCACCTACTTGTAGCTGTGTATTTAATTTATGGTACTGATGCAGCAACCATCGATCAATCAAAACAACTCGGGATTAATTCCACAAATGTCACTGCTTCATCTTGCCCTATGCTTGGGGTAATCCCGCCAACTCCAAACGCTAGACCAACTGGTGCAATGTATGTTGGCTACTATGAATCCTGGTCTGACCCAACTGCCTCCAATCTGTGCCTAGTGCCTACTTATTACAATATTGTGATTCTCTCGTTCGTCAACCCCAATTTCAAGTATACCAAAGGCTCGATGGATATATCTCAAACTGGGTTCGATTTCCTTCCATCTGCAAGTGCGAATTTAAAGAATGGAATAGCAATTCTTCGGTCAAGAGGTACAAGAGTACTAGTTTCAGCTGGTGGGTGGTGCTATTCAGGTAACTAATTTTGACAATAGTCGATGGCGACTCTACTTGCAAGGCTGGTGGGATCTCACCCTCTAAGACAAGTTGGGCAGTGTTTGATCCAAAAGATACCAGATACAGCCCAGCACAATATTCCCAAAGTTTGCAAAACCTTAAGGATTTTGTTGATGACTTTGGACTAGACGGTGTAGATATAGATTTTGAAACGAATGGATATCCATCTTCCATGAGCTCTGCAGCTAATTGCCAACCTTCCAATGGCGGTGGTTCCTGGGTACCACCAGGAACAAATCTTACCCAAACATGTGGAGCTGATCCGCAATACATTAATATAATTAACCAATTTCGATCTGCTTTTCCAAAGCCGTACCTATTGAGTAGTGCAGTGCATGGTTATGGTGCGTATGGGGAAGGCATTTACGATAACGTTCACATGGTAACTAATAGCTAATTTTAGGCTCCAGGATGGGGTGGTTTATGGTGGAACGGTGGCATGTCCTTGGGAATGTTGAAGGCGTCAGGAAACAAACTAGATTGGCTGAATGTAATGTCCTATGATGCAAATACGTATTGGAATCCCGCAACAAGAACATATGCTGTCAACCCAAACAATAATAATGTGAACGTTGGATTCTTTGATCCTACTACTGCCTTGCTGGCTTATAAACAATACTTTTCTGGTCCAATTTTGGTTGGGATTGAACCTCCAATGGAGGGGTTTCCAGCAGACCAACCTTCTACTCCATGTCACTTGGGCCACTGTTTGACGATTGAAGAATTGAAATACTTGCTCGGTTTCATTTCATCCCAGAACGCAGGTGGCATTATGATTTGGGCGATTCAAAAACAACCGCAACCGCAATATGCAGCATATCCAGATCCAAATACCATTTCAAAGCAAGTGTGTACCTTTTTCAATTGGTCGAATTGTCAAGCAACGTTTCCACTTGGATCAGCGGTTTCAACTGCATCTACAAGGAGAAATCCTATTCCAAACTGTGGGGTGAATTCCTTGAACTGCAGCAAGAGTTTTTCTGACAAAGATGTATCAATTGGACCTTTTTAGAACGTTAAATTCTTGGAATAAAATATTTCCAATCCAGTCCTTGTTTGTACCAATCCAAAATTGTTTCAAAATTTCTGGCAAATGACCAAGAGTAAAAAAGTTCTATGTTTCCATGGAGGTAGCAGCAACAAGGATATGTTCAAAGAGTGGCTGTTGCCAATAATCAATCAGTGTCCCCAATACGAATTCGTGTTTTTCAATGCCCCCGTTACCAGAGAAAAGCCAAACAGTTACTACTGGTTCAACAAAGACGGATACAAAGTGACTGTAGATGCTGTGAATGAAATCTGGGATGATAGCTTTGTAGGAGTGATGGGTATGTCGTGGGGATCAGTTGCTACAATGCTAACTGTACCATACTTGAATCCCCAACCGCAATGGGCTGTTACATTTATTTCTACATTTCCTCAGGTTGCGTTCAAAGAAGATTTAGCAAAAGTCCAATTCAATGGCAGCTTTTTCAATATCGTTGGGGAAAAGGATGCGGGCGAGAACCTATTGAAAGGCTTTGATGGGGAATACACTAGCCATCCAGGTGGCCATATCATTCCTACTGACGAGCCATCTATCAAAAAAGTAGTTGGTTTCATAAACAGACAATAAATACTTTATTTCTCGAATGGGGTGTACTCTTTTATGGTGGTATCATCAAAAGGTCTTGTAATCAGATGTTTATCAAAGTAGGTCCAGGTATTATCCCCGATACGCTGCAAATAATCTGTAATCAACACTGTATTATCAGCATCAGCATGAATAAGAATACTCTTGTCTTCCAGAATCGAATTCCAAATTCCATCCCTGGTATATTCATCAGGATTCAAATTCGTCCATGTGTCCAGATAATTGACTCTAACATTTGACGGATATGTAGCAACTATTTTATCCAACAGTTTGCTCCTTGCATCTCTGGTTTGGAGGATGTTGAACACCAGTTTGGGGAAATTGGTTGTTGGAATTAGTGAAATTGGGTACCTTTTCTTTTTGTTAAAGATTCTTTGAATAAGCGGCTTTTCAGTATCACTAGTAACAAAGTAATCCGCCGAGATGTAATTTGCTATTTCTATCCTATCACCTACTTTAATCCCAAGTTCTTTGACATCTAGCTCACTTGTAAAGGTTCCCAACGGAAACAAAAATCGTATGGCCAACTCTTCAAATATTGGCAATCCTTCTATATCAGAAAAAATGTATATCGTTTCCCCTTTCCACACATAGCTGTCTATTGGAATAATTCCAAGTTTGTTGTTGATTTCATTAAACTGAAGCATCATACTTTGATTAGTTGGCGCAATTGCAGCTTTTCTCGACGCAAACTTTAAATTACCACTCTTTGTATGATCAAAGGTGGTATCCATAGACAATCCTGGGTATAATACAAATACTGGATCATCCTCGATTCCGTTGACTTTTTTTCTTGCATTGATCGCAAACATTGCACACACAACGATAATAATCGCAAAGCATGTACCAGCTATAATATAAACGATTTGGTGGTTTTCTGCATTGCCAAAATTTGGCTTTGTTGGTGAACTTGTTGGCTTGGGTTTGGTGGAGATTAAAGTTGGAGAAAGGTCCTGGGGTTCTTGATTAGTGCTAATAGAAGAATCAAGATTAGCTACTCCCAATGACGAGTTTTCAAAATTATTGGAATTAAAATTGAACAGTTGTGGGGTGTTGGGACCAAAAGTAGTTTGTGAATTGTTTACTTGAACAGTTGTTTTTGTCCCATTAATTTGAATCGTTATATTCCTGGTTGGAGAAAATCTATATCAACTAATACTTACGGAGTGGTGCAGTTTAACGAACTTGCTTGAAACTGACAATGGTCAGAGTTCCTAGTGGCAATAAAGCTAAGTTACACAGTAATTACCCGCATTTCCATTCATCATGTGTGTTTACTGGAATCAACATTTCAAACGAATCTTGAAACAACCAGCAATTTCCGTATGGTGCCCAGCTAAATGATAAACAGCCTTTTGTTGATTCACAGAGATATTGGCATTCTTCCCATTTTGTAAAGTAAAACTTTAGCAAATAATCAGCATAATATCGACACCCGCTAAAATAAACTGTATCATCTTGAATGGCTAATTGAAAAGTATTTAAAGGTAAGCCGTTTAAAGTAACATTGTACGACAAATATCTGTTTGGGGATCTAGATTAAAAATGCTTTACGTGTTGCAAATCAGGGAATCTGAAGCAACGAAACAGTTTGGAGCCCTCTTGTATATAAATCAAAGTTAGTTTAAGTTACCCGCATTTTTTCACCGGATCAATGGAAAATGAAGATAATGATAGGGATGAATTGAAAAATACGCATTTATCCAAAGGATCCCATTCGAATGACAAACAGTCATCATCTGCAGAGCAATATCGAGAACAGTGCTCATATGAAAAGTATTCGAGGTGTCTATATCCTACACCAATTAGATTGCAACTTCCAGAGTACAACTCCGATGGTGATTCCAAGTAAAGATTGGCACTAACTGATATCTTTGTTGGCAAAGTAAACGTAGGACAAGAAAAAGTGTTTTTGTCAAGTGCACAATCAGAATTCCTGAAAATTGAAAATCCACAATAGGTGTTTGCTGATTCCAACATCTGAAGATACTGTAAGGGAAGACTGAAAAGGTCACATCTGTAAGTATACATGTTGTAGGAAAATGCTGTACATCCAGGATTTTTATCACAAAGATTCAAACAAAGATCATAGTATGTAGTGTTGAATGTGTGCCAGTCGCTCTCTCCAGCAATCATACAGTATTTCGCCAGGTAGTTGAAGGAGAATTGCTGTTCAAATACCTTGTTTTGATAATTCAATACTTTTGGTATATTCAAAGGGGAGCTGATTGTAGAGCGTTTACATACGATAGATGAATCAATCACTGCACAATCAGGATTACGAGCAAGCAGAAATCCGCATGATTTTGAATCTGTTGGATAAACGTTGTTGAATTCCAACTGATTTTGGAATAATGAGCAAGTCGTGGTGTTGGGATCCCATAGAAAACTAGTGCAGTCATCATCAACTACACAGTATTTTGAGCAATCTGTTGAATTCTTGAAGGATGTATAAGGTTCAACGGCCAAAAATGTACAATTTCCTTCTACCAGTGGAAAGTCCTTGACAATATTTCTGCTAGCCAATAGATAAGAGTTGTAGCTCAACATTTTAGGCTCCGTGTCCATTGTACAAACTGTAATGTTGTTTACTGCTTCACATCCCAGATTTCTAGAATTGACGAATCCACATTGAGTGCTATTTTCTGCTGCTCGGATTATGGATGTTTCTCCAAGTTGGTGATCATAGAGGAAGCAGATATTCTCGTAAAAATCAAATGAAGCGCACTTGGGGTCGCTTTTACATTGGTCAACACAATTTAAGCCAGTAGAGTTGGCGAATGGTGCACCTTGAACTTGGCATGCATTTGCAATCGTAACATCATTAATTGTTGTTGTTTTTAGCATTCCTGAAAAGTCGGATAGCAAGAAAAGGCTGTACGAGGTTGCAGTTTCTATGTTATCAAGCGAATCCATAATATTCAGAATAAATCTAGGTTATTTCAAAGTTTACCCGCAATTGCTAAATTTGCTGCTAGTAAGATAAAGCAATTGAACTGAATCGCCATAAAAGTAACATTTTCGTAAGTTAAAATCAAAATTGTATGCTGTGCAGGTTACATTAGGATTTCTGGCGTATTCATTACACTTGGATAAGCATTCATATTCGAAACTGGCATCTACCTGTATACGGTGCTCCTCTGGGCCAATCCATTGGCAAAAAGGTGCCTGTCCTGTAAATCCATTGCTCTTGAACTTGAAATCTTTTACCACAATATCCTTTGTAGCAGGAAGTGAAGCAAATGCGTCTCTATAAAACACAGTTCTTTTAAAAATTGGAATGCAAGGACGCATAGTGTACTCCAAGATACACAGATTGTGCTCGTAATTCTGCAACAACACATAACCTTGATAGTCGATAACTGTCCACAGCATACTTGGTTTCAATGGCAGCATATCTGGAAAATTCATACAGGGCGACACATCAATGTTTCCAACAATTGTTGTTACTGCACATTGCTATTGTTAGTTGTCAGTTACATTATCCCATGTGTACTCTATGGTAAATAATGAATAGTAGGATTGTTCCGTTGCTGGTGTGATTTTGATCTTGCTGGGCTTCCCGCAATCTCCAAGTACCCACTCGTTCAAACAGCCATCATCGGTTTGAAACCTTACCAACTTGATAATACTAGGGTCAAACTGTGGAGTTGGAAATGGACCAGGAATGTTGATTGGTTGAATCCAGAGATTACCAGTCAAATCGACAGAGTATAAAATGTTATCAGAGACACTGGCATAATTGTACTGTCCAGGAAGAGTAGTGCGATTAAACAGTGTCAAATTTGGGTAGAAAGAAGCAGATGTGACACCCAATTTTGAAGAAATGCTCAAGTAACTACTCGCAAGTGGAGGTTCGTACGGAAAATACACATATTTCCATTGCTTGTCATCAAAATACACTATTGCGGACGGCTCTAGAGTATCTTCATATCTGACCAGGGCATAGATATCATTTCCGACTGCTGTGACATAACTAAAGTGCACCGGAATATCTATTTCAAATGCATTGGCATATGTTTCGTTTGGTAAAGTGATCCAGCTTTCAGCCAAAAAATCGTAGTGAACTACTGCTCCATCCGAATTTATAGCCCAAATTCCACGTTCATTGCAGTCAACCTGATTTATATTCTTTGCAAATGTTTCCCACTTGTTTGAAGCCCAAACAGAAAAGTTTCCAAAGGAATCTACACCGGCTGCAATAAAAGGTGCCCCAATTCCACAAGCAGAAATTTGCTTAAATGTTTGATTGCCCAATAATACATATTCATCTTTTGTCTTGTCATACAAGAATGCAGATCCACCATAATTTGTACCTATTACAATGGAGTCATCCGCTGAAACTGCTACCGCTGTAAAGTAAGCTTCTTTTGTTGATAACCTTTTCCACCCATACTGTTGCATCTGGACATCAAGTGAAGGGTACACTTTTTTCTTCCATACTTTTCCATAAATGTCTACCCCAAATATCGTATCACTTGCAATAGAAACCCTAGTCAAGTTTCCAAGAGTGAATTGCCAGTGCTGATCTCGATAAGTTGAGGTGGTGGATTGGTAGATTTGATGGTCATCACTAATTATCACTGTTCCTGTAACACTTTTTTGGAAATCCAGGATATTATAGTAGTCTGTATACCATTTAGAATTAACATAGTTGTACAGTATACCATTTCTCAACCCAGAGTAAGTCCCAGCAGACACGACAATCTTGTCAAATCCATATTCACCAAATTCAGACCAGTTTCCTGTTTCAAAGCTAAAAGAAAATGTGCTTCCTAGTACAGTTAAAGCGACAACATTTGTTTGATCGCAATCCATTTGTTTTAAGCTCTGAATGTTCTTTTGCAAAACCCATTCTCCTTGATCCCAATAATATCCAAATCCTTTTTTGTCTACAGCCCAGTATTTATATTTTGCATAGATGCTGCAAGATACAATATCGAGCAGTTCAATATCTCCCATCTTTTCTATCTTATTCGTTTGTAAATCAACAGAAAATGCTGCTCCAGATGGATCTAGTCCGCAAAATAAGGTTTGGTCTTTAGCTACTGATATAATCGTGAAGTTAAAAGGCAAATCAGTCCAGCCATTCTTTTGATTGTCAATATTGTCACTTGGAACAGAAAGAGTGCTCGCGTATTCTAAAGATAGTGTAAACACATGGCCGTTGGCAGTAGTTACAAACATGTTTGTTGCTCCCACATCCAACCCAGTCCAATAACCATCCAGCTTCTTCCAGCTTTCTTTGTAATAAAACAATTCTCCCATTATGTTTCTAGCAATAACAGCTGTTGAACTTATTGCAACTTCCTTGATATTGTCTAATCCATTTACTCTAGTCCAGCTAGAGTCTGTTTGATTGAGTGTAAAAGGGATTCCAGAGGATAGTGCCCACACTGTACCGTTCCCAACAAATACAGAATCAAACCCACTACCTTTAATATTCCAATTGTTATTTTCCCACTTTCTCAAGTCTCTATGTTCATCAATAACCCAAATGTTTTCTGATTCGCAGTCGATATCTATTACCGTTATATTTGTTTGCAAATATATCCACTCGAATGGCTGCATTAATAAAAAGTATATTCTTCCTTGGTAATCCAATGCAGCTATTTGGTTTGAAGTGCAAGTCGTCATTCTCTTCATTAATGTCTGTGATAGAACATAATTGGCACCCTGCTGGACTATTAAGGGATACCCATTCAAGTCAATTCCAGTTACAACGGATTCATCCTCAGAGACTGTGATTTGTCTTGGAAAGTACATTTCACCACAATCGATTACCACTGTACAATTTCCTGGAACTAAGCTATTTGTTAGCAACAAATACCCATATGGTATGTACGGTATACTCTCTGCCAATACAGCCAATAGGAATAGTTGTCCCAGTAGGTATGGAATCAACATTTTTACTTTCTAATTAGGAAATTCTCCTCATTCTAGAATCGGGACTTTAGTTTTACTGACAACTTCCAAAATATTAGTCTTGACTTTTCCAAGGCAAGTTTTACTGTCTATTACTCTACTTTTACTTGTACGAGCGCTTGAATATGGGTTTAATGGAGGTCTTGTTGTTGCATCAATAGAATTTAAATATAATTATGCTTGTTTGATATCTTTAAAATGCATGTGGTTTAATATTATTTATTACTGACGGGTTTTAATTCTCTTGCTTGAGATTGGATACATTGGTCCAAAGCAACTTGAGTTGAGAAAGGGAATCATCAATTTTTCAAATCTTTGCTGGATGCTCTGGGAGAAACAGATTTGATGGCAGTCATAAACCAAGCAAACCAACGAAGGATTTCAGACAAAGAAGAGCTTGAATTGTATGTACCATCCTTTCCGACTTTGAGTTTCGATATCAGAAGCATACACAACACCATCTATATCAATAGCAAAGAAGCGAAATAGAAGCCCATTTGTAAGCACAGCAAACACAGGAGTGTTCTTCCCAGCTGCCAGTCGTTTTCTGAGTAAACAACCAGCTTCGCAAAGGACTTGTGGGACTGCGCTATCAGGCCATCCCTTTTTTGCTTCCACTACCAGAAGAAAGGAGTCCATGTTATCCACCGATTTGGTTTTTGAAGACCCAAACATATAATCCACATCACCAGTGTAACCGAATCCCGTCCCTTCTTAACTCCACAAAACCCCAAGTCTTTATTAGCCTCACTCAATAAGACCTCAGTTAGAATAGCATCAATAAAAATTCGGCAAGCTTTTTCGTTGTCTAATACCCAAACACTCTTGATTCTGTGCAAGGTTTCGCACAAGAAATCACTTGCAACTGGAGTAGGAACAGCAGCAGGGATATGTAGCGAAGGAGCATCAATCGAGACATAGTCAATGTTTAAATTCAAACCATCTTTTCTAATACAGTGGTCAAGAGTGGCAGAGGAGAATGGAACCGAAGGTTTGGAGCCAATAAGAGCTTTGAGAGCTTTCTTTTGTTTGTCTGAGAGCTGATTCTTTTCTTCTTCTGTGAGTTGGTTGAGCTTATTGAGTATTTCGTCCATTCTTTTTTGAGAAAGTTATTAATATTAATAAAATTTTGGAGAGAGGTTGATAATAAATAAAATGGAATAAACAAGAATATTAGGAAGACAAGGGTCTTTTATCAAGTTGGTGATCTTGCAAATCACAGAAACGCATTCACCATGAAATCGA
>JADGKB010000097.1:0-54560 GCA_027604185.1 Boothiomyces macroporosus | reverse complement strand
ATATATATGAAACTCTGTATACCTGAAAGTTCAATAAAGTGTGTTGGTTGCGAAGAAATGGATTTGTATCCAGAGAATCATTATACAGCTTTTAAGTTCAACAATGAGTGTTAACAAACTAGCAGTACGTTAGATGGTAAGATGGTGAATGCCATTGTTGTTCAATACTAAAAATACTTGAAATTTCCAAAGTATACCGATGATCAATATTCACATTTTACCCATAAAGAATATCAGAATGTAAGAATAGTTTAATCAAGGACATTACCTTCAATAATATACTTCATGTCCAGGCTTACAAAAATAGATAGTTCATAGTACTACCCATGAATATCTCATATAACAATTATAGTTCTTGGATTTCCGCGAACTCCAAAACTAGTTCCCTAATATCTAAAACCTAAAGGGCAAGTCCAGAGTCAATAAACAAGCAGAGTTTGCACCTTTCTAGAAAATGATGATTTGCCTTAAATCGCTTTTTAGACATTAAACCATATATTGGAGAAAAATTATTCTCAACAATAACGATGTTTTGATCCACTGAATTAAACGAAAATTTGCATGAAAACGACGAAAATGAAAATTTGCACGAAAACGAAAATTTACACGAAAATGAAAATTTGCTCGAAAACGAAAATTTGGATGGAAATGAAAACTTGCACGAAAACGAAAATTTGCATGAAAATTCGATTGACCAAGTTGGAGAGATCTCTACCGACGAATTTTATGAACTCTCGGATACTGATTCTATTGACCCTTTAACAGCTTTCATCTCTCACCAAAAATCCTGAAGATCACAAACGCACTAAACACGCAATTATGCATGATGATTGTCCACATACTTACGAAGAAGCTATGAATTCACCCGATAGAGAAGAGTGGATTAAGGCAATGGATCGAGAAACAATTGGGAGATATGTTCACGAAGGCTCTTAGTGGTACAAAACTACGTTGGAGTCATCAAAAACCGATGGGTATACTGATTGATAACTTTCACATACAAATTTTACATGATATGATTGACCTGTTTGATCATCTCCTAATAAATTTTTAATCTCTAAATTCAACTTAAACAGCTCCATATTCCTTTGGCGTGTATGTTAAAACAGCTATTGTACCATCAATTATCCCAATTATACCAGGGATGCCAACTTTGTCATAGAAAAATTCACTGGTTGATTTCCTTTCTTCAACTGATGGCCATTTAATGAATTTCATTTCAACAGAGAGTAGAGCTTCAACCACCCTCTTTGTGTATAAAAAAACAGTGCCTTCTCCAACTCCAAATGTATCAGCGACTTTTCCTGCTGCTATCCCATTTCCGTAAGATCCAAATCGTGACAACGCAATTAGCAACTGTAATTCAACTGGTTGATGATCGCAACTGCTGTTGTTATGGAAAGCAGGATGACTTTCAATCAATTGAACCAAGTTACAAAACGCAGCTTTGGACATCCGAGCATATTGCTTAAACTTGTTGTCAGAATACTTGTCCAACACCTCCCGAACTTGAAATTGTTTAGGAATAGAAACCCTTGGATTAAGATATCTTGTGAGTGCAACTTTACCTTTCGCTCAAAAGATATGTGTACCAACCATTAAGAATGTATAACAGATCAAGCGTTTCCTGACAACCATCTCCTATGGAGCAGATATACATTATCGTTCTCTCTAGCTCTTCAAGAGTTTTCAACCTCGACGATTTATATGGCATAGTTTGAGGCCCAAACAATAATTCAGACTTTGTCATGCTCTAGAAATATTTTATTTTTCAAAATTTATGGACACTTTGAGACCCGCTATTGTTTGGATGCAGATCTGTATAATTAAGCCCTGTCTCTTTCTATTAGCCAACGAACTCATCTAAAAAACGAACTGAATTAATCAAAGCTATGATTCTTGAAATTAAATCTATTCTATCAACACAAACTTAAAAAAATATCAAAGGATTCTAATACGCTGGTAATTAAAGTAATAAATCGATTGATAAACATTAAAGCATAATTAATGCTAATATGTAACGGTTGGACTCAAAAAAATGGAAATGTTCATCTTTAAACCTTTTCTCAGTTGCTTCATTTAGTTTAGTACGACTCCTTTAATTACTGGGAGCTTTCCTCGATTTACTAGTTGGTCTAGATGCTCTATTCAGCGTATTTTGAAAAGTAATTCTAACAGAACTTGGATGTTTCAACCAAAAGGATTCTAATTTGGAATTTCCAAGAAAGTGAGCTGTTCAATGAGTAGAATTCTTTACAATTTTATAGTAACCGGCAAGAAAACAGATCGAAACCGTTTGACACATTTATTTAGTGTGGATTTCCCTTCAGAATCAAGTAGATTCTTCTATACTTATTATTGCAAAAAGCAAATATATTGTTGTTGCAGTTAATGCAGATGTATAATTCTCGTTGGTAAAGATTAAGCTACTAAACTAATACTATGAAACCTTAAAAATCACTTTGGAGTTAGTTTCACTTAGATTCCCAATAATTCTTACCAATCTTATTATATTAGTAGGTATGAGCTTCAAATTTACTTCAGGAGTGAGGAGAATCAAAATCACTCCCAATCGACATTACAAACTTAACAAATTGCCAAAAAGAAAGACAATGATACAAATGATTTTCCTTGTACAATTCATATATTAGCAATCGCCAAATCAGTTTGATGAGATGTTTCGATACATTTGTTGGAAAATATTTATTGACATTCCTTAGTCAAATATTATTTGGAAGTATGTGAGAGTTGAAGGTCCTGACATAACTTGATATTTTTAATCTAGATATTCTCCATACACTCATACTTAGTAATACTCATTATTTATTGAGGTGGCCACAGTGAATCTCGAAAATAGGAGTTGAAGCATGGGTTGAACAACAAACCATCTTGCTACCACTTGAGTTATATTTCGCCTACTACAAAACACTTCAATGATTTAGAATGTAACAGAACTTTGGATCACTTTTAATGATAAAATCAAGTTGAACCTTCTTGCATAATTCAATTACTCTAATTTGTTGTTATAGTATTTGTATTAATTTAAATTGTGTCATTATGATATCGGAACAAACTATGTGGATTAAAATTATATAATAAAAGGTTAATTTCATTAATTTACCTTTAAGAATGATCATTGTTGAATAAACTTAAAGAAATATTAAATATCTCTTTTATTTGAAACTAAATTTCCAACAGGTATGCATCTATCAATTCTCCAGCAGCTATCGTCTTTCTTTCTTTTGAGGATGGAAGTTTCAAAAGTGCATTAGCATTCAGGAAACTTGTTATTCTGCTGCTGATTTGGTTGCCTGTTCCAGTTGCTATCCAGTCTTGCCCATTGTATTTTACCACAACTCGCTGAAATTCTGGTCGACTATCGAGGGATATTGCATAAGGAGCCTATGTCAGTAAATACTTTACTTTGACTTTAAGGGCGGTATGTTTTACATTCTCCAATCCAGACATTTTCTTTAATGCGGGTAAAACAAACAAATAGAAAGTTACTGAAATTAAGTCGACTTTTACCTAATGCTGATACAGGATTTCCAGGTAAGCAAAAGATGTTCTTTTTCGAGTTACCAGAAGAAAGAGTTGCAAAAGTTGTCGGTTTTCTAAGTTCAACATTTGTTTACCCTGGTTTCAAGTTGACTCTTCCAAAATGAATTTTTGCTTGTAAATACCTTTCCAAGATAGGCTTCATTAAATCCTTCTCTCCCATAGATACCCCTCCAGTTGTTATGACGATATCTGCTTTTTCGAGTCCTTTTTTCAGGAGTGCCAGAAGACCATCTACTTCATCAGATTGAATACCCAGATCAATTACTTTATATCCGACACTTGCAAGTGCAGCTTTTAGGGTTGGTCGATTGGCATCTCTTACAGCCCCAAATTTTAGTTCCTTGGTGTCCGAGATGTCAAATAATTCGTTTCCAGTGGAAAGAACTGCTACCACGGGTTTTCTAACGACTAAAATCTCCAATCAGAAATCATTTACCTCCTTAATTCCACCGCTAGCAAGGATACCAATCTCCCCACCAATTGAGGTAACTTTTTGGCCCTTTTTCAAAAGTAGCTCTCCAACAGAAAGATCGCTTCCGATCGGTCTAATGTTTTGGCCAGCGATGATTTTCCCACTTAATTCAACTTCCAGTTCAGTGTCCCCATCAAAACTTTTCAATTTCGTATCTTCGACCATCACCACTGCATCAGCTCCGGTAGGAACTGGTGCACCAGTGGTTATTCGTATTATGCATCCCTCTTGCAGTTCGTTGAAAGTGCCGTGACCAGCAATTATATCTGCTTGCACTTTGAAAACCCCAGTTCCTCTCGAGCTTTTCACTGCGTATCCATCAACAATAGACGCTCGGAAGGCAGGTACAGACTCTTTAGAAAAAATATCCTTCATTACTTGACAGTTACCTCTGCTACTGTGTAACCTACAAGGCTTTCATTCACGGGCAATTTAATTACCTGGGAAATTTCTTCAGTTTCATCAAGCACCATCTGCAACGCGTCTGCATATTCGACCATTGGGAATGGAGAGATTCTTGCCCTTTTTGTTACTATAGTTAACAGAATGCTACCCGATGCAGTTGGATCGTTGGATAATATTCCCTCAACCTTTTCTGCTGAATGGTGATGAACGCAAGAATGAGATACTCCAATATTTTTATGAAAACTCTCGCCAGCATTTTTTTCACCACTTATTAATTCTAATGCGTGAGGAATTACAGTTTCCAAAGCTTTGATATTTTCCAAAGCTCCTTTTGTTGATCCAGGCAAAGTTATGACCAAAGTATTTTGTTTCACGCCGCAGATTGGCCTAGATAATGCTGCTAATGGGGTAATTTGGAGAGAGTTCGTAATCATTGCAATAGTGAATCCAGATGCTTCCTTCTCAATGAATCCCTTTACAACTTCTGGCGTAATATCCCTAACGCCGAATCCAGTGCCTCCGCTGGTGAGGATCAAGTTCACATCTAAATTTGCATTCAAGGCTTGTAATAATTCCTCAGGTTCATCAGGCACCACCACTTGTCTTTTAACAACAAACTTTCCCGAAGAGTTCAACCATTCGCATATTGCCGGCCCGCTCTTGTCAATCGCCTCTCCTCTTGAAACTCGATCGCTAACCGTGATGACTGTGACTTTGAATTTTATTGATTTCATGTTTTGTTTAGTAAAAAGTTTCCTTTGTGCGGAAAAGGATTTCTAATGAATTCAGTGAATACAAGGAAATTTATTTCGCTTGCGGTGATAATTGGAGTACTGGCCACATTTTCAATACTGATTGCTCTTGTATTTGCAGTAACTGACAGTAGAATCAACAACGAATATTTCTGGGATTACGGAAATACATTTCGCTAATTAAACACAATCAGACGATAGGAGCGCTCATTTATGTTATAGTTTTGGGGGTGTCTTCCTGCTTATTGGTGCCTACTAGTTACCCGACGATAGTTGGCGGAATACTCTTTCGACCATTACCCTTGGCAATAGCACTAGCATTGCTAGGCTCCCAATTAGGAATAGTTTTATCTTTTCTAGTCGGCAAAACTCTACTTCGGCCTTGGATACAGAAACAGTTCACCTCAGATGTACGACTTCGAGCGATAGATCATGCATTGCTTGAAGAAGGTGATTATCGAATTAAACTAGGCTGGAAAGTGGTAATATTACTACGGCTAACTCCTCTATTTCCATTCGGATTTTGTAATTATATACTGTCAGGCACGTCAATCCACTTATACACAGTGATGGTTACTTCGCTGGGTGGTAACCTGCCTGGCGCAACTTTAAATTCATTTATTGGATCGCTATTTACTTCAATAGCTGATGCTGAACATGGTGATACACCACTGCGTGCAAAGTTACTATCTGGGTTAATAGGCGGTTGCTTTTTCATTGGTTCAACAGTGTTCATTACAATAATATCCAGAAGAGCTCTACGAAATACTGTTGATTTAAGCACGGAGCCAGCTAGCGAAAGTAGCAACGGAAATAGTATAAATTTAAATACCGAAATCATCGAAGAGCAGCGTGATCCTTCGCTAGAGATAGAAGATGAGATCGAGATTGATATGGCAAGCAAAAACCCTATTGTAGTCTCTCCGCAAGCTAGTTCTTCCAACTCTGCAGATATTGGAAATGATTCGCAAGAAGGTCTAGTGGACTTACCAGTGGAGGATGAAAGCCGTATAGAGAATGGCTTTACAAAGACTGAACAGCACACAATGATATTCGTCAGCGGCTTCATCGTCCTTGCCTTATCCATTGGCGTTCCACTGATATTTATATACACTACTCCAAAAGGCACAACTTGGAAATCTTGAGCGAAAAAAAGAGAAAATTCAGAATTATATATCTGCTGTATTATATCAATAAATAGTAAAGTACATTAGATCATACAGATTGATGGATAAATAGGATCTACAGATTTTAGCAGACAATTGCTTGCTACGGTGGGTTTAATAAGGTTAATTTGTTTGAGTTGCTTTGGGGTATTCATTCTTCTCTTGACTTTCTTTTTGATTATGACATGATAGTTTGCAGAATTGTTATTGTCCCAGAATTCATTGCCATTGCAGCGGTAATTGATGGCGAATTTGAAATTGACTTCGCTTGATTGTTTAAACTCTTTCAGATCAATGTGAAACTGGAAGGCATCCAGATTTTGAGCATTTACGGTATGAGGGTCAAAGTGGCAGGAGAATCTGCGTATGGTTTGCCAATCATCAAATGTTGCATGAATGTTGACATGTTTTTCCATTGCCAGATTGGCAACCCAGATCGTGCCCTTGAGCTGCATATTTACTATTTGCATTTGACCGAGAACTATGTTGCTTCTATTGATTGATAATGGCATTGGTCTTGGAGCTAGCAAAGACCAAAAGTTTCGCATCCATTTCGACACCGAGCCAGCGACCACATCTTCATCGTCCTGCACATATGTGATATCCTTTACTAGCATCTTTGGTGGATCTATCGCATTGAAATGGCAAATCTCTTCAATGTGGGTAGAGAATTTGAGAGACTTTTTGATTTTACGTTGAGTGTCAACCAACGATACAGACCTAACCACTACTGGCCGATCATTATGAGAGAGGTCTGTAGCCTTCAACGATATCTTGCTGTAAGTGATGGTCGAAGTGATGGACATTAATTAGCGCAATTTTTTTTCTCGTCTTTATATATTATCGCCTCTGAAATCGATTGGCTGTGGTTGCCCCGATAAAAATTTTTGTATCACCCCAAAAGCGCAATAATGAGTCAGGTTTTATAAAGTTAAGTCAAGCCATTGGGTCAAACACAGCCAATACCAATAATATTACTCATTGGCGGTGTATTTGATTAACGAAATCAATGGCGAGCACTCCTAGTTATGGAGCTTTGTTTAGAATTGAAAATTCTTGATTTTTTTTCCACTGGTGATTGGGGGGTTCCCAAAGAGCAATTTTACTATATTTGGAAAACGTTCATATCAAATTTAATTTAAAGTTGCGATAGACCCAATCAACAATGAACGATAAGAATAACCTGTTACGTATGAGAGGGAAATTAATCTATTCCATTTATATCGACCTCAAGTCAAGATTCTAATAGGAACGTTTCATTATAGCGTCGGATAGCCTCTCCGCGGCGACCGCCAGCAGGAAAACATGGGGCTAGAATTAGAAATGCTGACGTTTCAACTCACCATGTGATGTCATTACTAAAACAAGAAAAACAGGAATAACAGCGAATTATGGAACATCAATTTGAAATTCCAAGAAAAGTTGAAATTTGAATGAACAATAGAACTTGTGTTGAAGGGTAAAAGACACAAGAGATCACGCGACCACTGAATTTGTTCTGCCAAAGAGAATTAGTTACACACGACCACCAATGGAAAAATGGTCTTGTGAGTTGGATTTACGAGAAATGAGCTGATAGCTGCTTGCTACATTGACAATGTGCATCGCATTTGTTATCAAATAGTGGTAGGGCTCACTATTTTGCAGATCTAGGGAATTGACTGATAGTGACACATTACTAATGAAAAAACAGAATATCACAACTAATTTTAAACACAACAGCATGAAAATCAGTTTATTGTATTCTATTCTCTTCCTCTTGCAAAGCTTTGGCGAATTCTTCGTCAGTTTGATAAACTGGTTTGTCTGGCTTTCCAGTAGCAACGGATGGTCTTCCAATCAATGAAGGCCTCACAGGTGTAATTAAATCCGGTTCTTCATCCAAAAACTTGTTAAAGTTATTTGATCCCGGCAGATTGGTATATTCTGTCCTGGGGGTCTTATCAGGTGCCATAAATGAAGATGATACCTTGGTTAGATATCTATTACTTTGCCATAGAATTGCTTGATGTTTTCATATCCTTTTTGAATGCCGTTTTTGATAAATTCGAATTCTGGAAGCAATGGAGATTCAGGAGCTTCTCTCTTTAGCTTAGTTTACCTTCTTGTCCTTGTTGTTCTTGTCTAGCCAATCGCCTTTCTTCCCTCGCTTGTAATTTCTTTGCGTATTGCAAATCCAATTCCTCTTGAGTTGGGCCTTTTGGTTGCTCTTGTCCTAATCCCATTTCCAGCAACATCATGATGGTTTTCTCCTTGTTTTGTTCATTAGCAGCATATACATCTGCAATTACTTCGCGGTCAACGCCCGGAAATATTTCATAAATTTCCTATCATTAATTGGCTTTACATCCATTTTGATAATTGTTTGTTTATACGCGTTTGCTGTTTATCTTCTAGGGTTGAACAGCCCTAGCAACCCATTTCAATTTTCGCACTTGGAAAACTTGATCAAAATGTTTCAAATATACGTAAACCACTTGGACAAAACCCACAGCTTCCTGTTCAAGGATATCTCTGTCCAGGATTTTGAAGAATTAATCAGAGACAAATTCAGTTTAAACAATTTTCAACTTTTGCAAAACAACAACAGAAAGCCAGTAGAATTCACGAATAATGGATTCCCGTACTTTTTAAAAATTAATATACCAACTTTGGGAGGCAAGGGCGGATTTGGTAGTGTATTGAAAGCAAAAGGTGCGAAAATGGCTTCTCAGAAAACAACAAATTTTGATTCATGCAGAGATTTAAATGGCCGTCGCTTGAAGACGTTGGATGAAGCAAGACGATTAGCCGATTACATTGAAAAAGAGCCGGAACGAAAGAAACAGCAAAAGGATAAGATTGAAAAGAAAATCAAGGAAGGGCTCAAGACGTTTGAACCAAAGAAAGTCATCATCAAGGAAGACGAAAAGTTTGAACAGGTCTATGAAGAGAACCTCACTACTATATCGAATGCATTGGACCAAGGTACACTTCCCCTAATTTTAGCCTTGAAACGAAACAAACAAAATCAAAAACCAAAAAAGAAAATCTCTGCCTGGGATTCAGACGAAGAGTGAAGCTGTAATTAAATAGTGAATACATTCAATAAATTTAAAAAGAGAATTATAATAATTTATTAAGGACCAAGAGGGCTTCTTTTGTTTTATCAAAGTATGTTTGGTACATCTCTACAGAAGCATCTCCGATCTCAAACGGCTGTTCATCTATACGCGCCAGTAGTTCGTTGAATGCCTCTAAGCCATATTGCTTAAAATCACCCTTTGCCTTCTCGTACTCGTGTACCAGACACCAAATCAGATTGATCATCATGTATACTGTTTTGATGGAGTTTGATCCAAGTAATTTTACGCAGTTTTCTTTGAATGTTTCTCATTAGGATGTCCTTACCGTTTGCCAAAAAATACGCTTTAGTTTCTTTCTTTGAAGCAAAATGAGTTAGAATCTCCATCACCTGATGGTTCACTTGTCTAATAATTAGTAAGCTCGCCAGATTATCGAAAAGATCAGAGTTAATAGTAAATTACCAGGAATCTGGGCCAAAAATATTCCGCAGTTTTCAATACAACAGGTTTTGAAAAACCCAAGAACACTCGACACTTTGTGATAGTTCTTTGCTTTCAAAAATTGCTGGAATATCTGATTAAATGAATTCACAAATCCAGCTTTGAATATAAATGTCCTAAACTCCAATCCTGATGTTAATGTTTTAAATATTTCAACACATTCATCAAACACAAGCTCAGACGTGGACTCCTTTTGGCATAATTTAATCAGCACATGTAAGAGTGACTTTGAAGGAGATTGCTTGTGAAGTTGAATCAATTTGCGCTTGTTCTTTAATGAATCTGAAATCAAGTTTGAAACACAATAAAGTGCTTTTAAATGAACTCTTTGATCAAGTGTTTTATCAAGCAATAGTAGTAGGAGTATCTCGATAAATGAATTCCTAACAAAGGAGACCTAGGCTTAAGGTAATTTACCTTTGTGTAATCTGAATCTACACATAACACAGACGCAATATCCAACAGAGAAGAAACTTTTTGCAAATCAATTTTCGACATTATCATAGATTCGATTTCTTTTTCTATTTTGATAGGCAGAACAGCTATTTTAATTACATTTACTAGTAGCTGTTTTGTTCTTGTATACTGGAAGATAACGTAAAATTAATTCCAATGCCCTGTACAAATCTTGCGAAAATTCATTTTCAGTGCAATATTGCTGAATCAAGTTATCTGCGAGTACATTTCCTACACAGGAATCGTCAAAAGAAGTTACAAGCGCAAGATCAATTTTTAAATCTATTCCATAATCTAATTCCAACTGTAATATTTGGGCCAGAATAGTTCTAGCGCATTGTATATATGCTCTTTGATCAGTTTTTAGTTGTCCGCAAATTAGAGGAAACAAGTATTTCCCTCCGTGTTCAAAACTAAAGAAAGACATTAGCATTTCCAAGTTGTTTCTTTGCAAATGATTAATTGATCTGGATAATAATCTTTGAGCTGACAAAGTGGTTCCAGGATCTGTAGTGTTGACAATGATAAAAGACAAGAAATTTCCTAGAGAACAGTGCTCCAATAGAAATCGTAGAAAGTGATCGTCATAATTGATCAGCAACTCGACTAATCGCAGCAGGTTGATGATAAAATCAAATTTCGATTTTGACCATTCCGAATTATAAATGGATTCCAATTTGAATATCTGTTCAAAAAAATGTAATTCGCCAAGTTTGGATTTAATGACACTAATGTCGCTGTAGGCGTAGCTAACAATTAATTGAAGATATGCGCACAAGAAAGAGAAATTGGATGAAGAGGCTATAATTGAGTTGGAATACGTGAGCACTTTACTCTTCGCCAAGGATTTGAAGAGTCCAACCTCATAGAAATCTAATTTAGTACATAATTACCACGACACCGATACATTTTGTAATAAAATTTCATTCCGGCTGTTCTTTCTATGCTTTCTGCAGTTAAATCCAGAATTAGTTTTTGAGATCGATTAGTGAGGTCATGAATAACTTCATTCGAAAGCCAGTCTTTTTCGAATACAAGATTGGATAGTATTTCAATTCCAAGTGCTCTAACTATGCTGTCGTTGTGATTGAGCAGATCGTCATAAATCCACTTTACGCTTTCGTCGAATTGCAAAGAATGAATGTCAACAGATATTCCACTTAAACGAGTGCACGTTAGCAAGTTCCGTAATATTTTTAACGCCAAACGACCTGCCGCGATATTATTGTACCCTGATGTATAATTTTCGTCTTTGGAATTTAAAAACAAACGGCTCGTTTCAACTATAGTTTTGAGATAGTTAAAGATTACATTTGTAGGAACAGAGGATACACAATTAATTGTCCTTGAAAATGGCAAAATTATTTCCAAAGGAACAAGATAATCGCTGCAAAACACACCAGGAAGCTTCACTATAGATTTCATCAGTTGGCTCATCAAATAAAATATTGCAAGTTCCTTATTGATTGCTATCAATTCATTATTTGTTGATTTGTTAAATTTCCTGGTGTATAGTTTACCAATATTTAGAATAACCTGTGTTTTAATCTCATTTTCAAGCCTATCGACGTCCTGTACAATTCTGAAT
Organism: Boothiomyces macroporosus; assembly: GCA_027604185.1. Lineage (NCBI taxonomy): Eukaryota > Fungi > Chytridiomycota > Chytridiomycetes > Rhizophydiales > Terramycetaceae > Boothiomyces > Boothiomyces macroporosus. The sequence goes on along the minus strand of JADGKB010000097.1, from coordinate 42,594 downwards.
AAAGGTACTGCGCTCAATTTGATTAAACTGTCAACAGAAACATAATTTTGAAAGTTCAACAATATTAGTACTATATCATTTAGCGTGTGATAATCTTCTTCATTGCTCGGCCGTACTGTTAAAAATCAATGTTAGTTGACCAGTACCTGGAAAATATTTCAAAGATCCCATTGGAAACGAGGAGAGTGGCATATTCAGCTTTCACCGCAAAGTTGCTGATTTCAGAAAGTATCTCTTGAAAAGATTTGTTGGATTTGGCTAATTTCAACTTGGAAGCAAGTTCAAGTGATCTATATTGAATTGAAGGATCTGCATCAATTGAGTTTGGAAGGATTGAAATTTTTGCCCAAATTTCTTTGAAAATGGTTTGGTTGGTGTCTGATTTATACTTGCAAGTCCTATTTCCAACTCCGTACATGAAAAATCCATCCAAAATTAATTCCGGAAAACACAATTCATCTTGTGAGACATCATCTCCCAAGATTACAGTTTTCCAGTAGCGCGGAATATCAAAGATTGCAAGAGAATACAAGTTTGCAGTTTGAAATCTCAAATTTAGATCGAATGACTGGACCACGACTATTATTAATGGTTTGGCTACCTTTGAACAAATCTATGAGGAAATCTTTCTTTTCTGTCACATAATCCCTAACAACAGAAAATCCTTTCAGCAGTACATTCAAGCATTTTATACAGCCCGTCAAATCCAAATCGTTCTGAATTCCTATCTGAAGCGCGTATATCAATTTGATGTATAGTTGATCCAGTACAAATCGTTCTCTTATTCTTCCATCTTTGTGAAATTAGAATTACCATTTTGCAACACAGTGGATAGATTTTGAAAGAATGAAGGTGAATATAGTTTGCCAATATCTATTTCAGAAATAGTTTCTTTAATTCCCTGTATAAAACGTAAAATACCTCGAATGTAAGATATGGCCCATCAATTGGCACTAGACGAATTAGAGATGACAAATAATTGGCATCAAACAAAAACAAATCTTCTTTCGACGAAAGATTGAAGCTTTCCAACATTTTGCAACAATAATTTCGGTAAGCAGTATTACGTGAAAGTAATCCTCTAATCCAATGAATAAGTTGATCGTTTCTATCCAATTGAGTGATAGCTCCTCCAACCTTTTCTAATATCTCCTCATCATGTGAGCTATAGACTTGTATAAAAGGTAATACGTCGATAAATGATTCTTCCGACATAAACTTTCTAACAATTGTCAATCCAGCACCAGTTTCATTTTCGTTACTGCTTGATACTAGTTTGAGGCTGAAAGAATATGGTAACAATCTTCTAATATTCACATGCTGAATTGCCATCGCCAATATATTGTTCACCAAGTCTGTTTCGGTATATCCTCGAGTTTTCATTAGTATATACTGATAAAAGCATTCATCCTGAAGAGTTTTGCATAGTTCTATAATATAGATGTGCAAATGTGGATATTTCAAGAGTATTTCAATAGTCTGAAGAGCGATTGAAGTTGGATCCTCGGTATCTATATCCCTTACACATTCAACCAAGAAAGAAAATGCGTAGCTAGATATTTGTTTTTGAAACCATTCTTCTTCAACAGTTACACTAATTACCAGTTCAAATAGCTGGAGAAAAAGATCTTTATCCTTTCGCAATTTTATAAATTGGGCAATCGCATATAGTAGTCGCATTACTCGAGCATCTGCTTTTCTGAAATTTAAGAGCTTAACTAATTTGAAAAAGATATCGAGACAAGCTGCTGTAACATCCATCTGAGTATCCGCAAAAGTTGTTGGCTGAGAGTTTTTGCTTTCAACTGACCAAGAATCGACCATAACCAACAAATAATTAAGGGTGAGGTCAAACTTGTACTGATGAACTGACAGTAAACCGTCCAGGATTTGAGTAAAAAGCTTGGGATACTGTAGAAATACACTTGATCCAATATTTGTATTCAAGTAATCAAAATATTCCATCTCTTGGATATTCTCTCTATAACTGCAATTCAGGTCACTGAACGAATTCAAAATATCCAGTTGTGATTTGTCCAAATCTTTCCAGTTAAAAACTAATATTTTATCTGCTAATATCTCTTTAACCGGTGATTGTGCTTTAGGAATATGAGGTGGTTCTTGCAGTTGAACTATTGGAGTCTCTACTACTGGACTCCTATCTAACGTAGTTTCTTTGTGATGTAACATTACTCCACTGCTTATTTTCTCTAGTAGCGCCTGATATTCCGGCCTGTTATACTTTTTTAATATGTGCAATCCTCCTGCTTTGATTATATTGTTTATTCCTCGCGGCCGCTTTTATGAATAAACAGTTACCGTAGCTGCTTCGCTGAGTAGATAAACTATCTTTTCATTATCCGCCATTTCCAACAGTTTCAGTAATCGTTCCAACAGTCGTCCGTCGCCCAGATCGCCTGTGTTACATAGGAGTACCTGCGTTAATATGCCCAAGTTTCAATTTGAACTAAAGTAAATAGTCAATTACCGCAATGGAATCGACAGCCCTATTCCTAATGTCTGGTAAATTGTGACCTAGATTAACCGCAAAATACAAAGCTTGTCGATTAGCACCTCCATTTTTCAGATTTATTTTCTCGTATGAAAGTTACAATTGACGCTACAGTGCATTTGCTTCTCTCAACATTTGCCCTGTCGAATGAAATGGAGGAAGTAGCGGCGATGCTGCTGGGATCAACAGAGGAAGATGTATATATTTCAAGCTGTGTATTTTTAGTACGGAAAGACAAGCGGAAAGACAGAGTGGAAATCTCTAGTGAGCAGTTAAGCGAAGCTATGGAAAAGGCTGAAAGGCTGGGATTGCGGGTTATTGGCTGGATGCATTCTCACCCGAAAATCACTGTATTTCCTTCCCATGTTGATCTCAAAACTCAACTGTCTTTGCAGTCCTTGGATTCCAAATTCATTGGTATTTGACTCTCATATTAGGGATAATATATTCATGTTTTGAACGGAAGGATGACACGCATAGGGTACAACTTACTGCGTTTCAAACAGACCCAAACGGAGAGTAATTGACTGTTAATGTAGACATTTACAAATCCCTGTTATTGTAAACCCTTCAAAGCTGAACTTGGACACTATGCGATTGCTGCAGGAGATACCATTGGTGTATCTCAAGGAGGAAACTGAAGAGCTGACTGCCGTGGCCCTTCAAACCAGTGCACTGCGGGTAGTCAAGCTAGAACAGACACTGATTCTTCCTCTGTTAGAAATACTAAAGACAAGATTGGCATGTTGTTAATAAATGGTTTATTGATACAATCCCAAATGGTTGTGCTTATTGAAATGCTTTAAAGCTGCAGGAGAACAGTATCCTTCTCTATTATTGTAGTCATCAGTAATTTTCATTGCGATTAGCTCAGTCTGCCGAACCAAAGTTTCGTTCATGTGCATCATTTTGATGTGGTAATCTGGTATTGGTGCAGGATGGCGAAGATGGACAAGGTCAGACAAATCGTCAAATGCCGGAGCTGCAATAGTATAGTTTTCATTCAAGCTGTATCCATTTGGATGGTAGGCACTGATTGCTTCAATTTGCACATCTCTTTTTCCAATGAATGTTATTCTTTGGCTGTCTGCTCCAACAATAAGTGCTTGTAGCAGCTCTTCTGCCCAATGATTATCAATGGTAGGGGGGATTCCGTTTGAAGCTTTGCCATTAGGGCACGACACGGAAAGAGCCAAATCTCCAGCTGAGGATGAATAGGAGTAGCAAAGACCGTTAGTATCAAAAACGTCATTCACTACCCCGTTAAATGGCGGCATAGGGCTATTTGGATCAGCTTCAAAGCTATTTATATTTGTAGTACACGCACTTTGCCATTTTGACCAAATCTTGTCCACCATTGCATGATGCAAGAAGAATATTGGGTCTGCAGCACTCGCCATACTTGCAAAGTCGCCGCATGTACCGCCAACCTGGTTATGAACTGATGCATGTGGGCCATTTTCAATTGCATCATGTAAACTTTTGTAATCTAATGCTTGGTTGATCAAACCAGTTAGTGCTTCAGGCGAATAGAACGTAGAAAATGAGCTACATCGTTTTAGGCATGAAGGCTTGAATATTACTGAAGACCAGCCCGCAGAAACTCCATCTTGTACGCAGTTACCAGACTGCCCATTTCCACCAAAGTTTTGTGAGTGGAAAATATCTGAAGATTGTGGGTGTTGAGAATCTAGAGTCCAATCCCAGTACGGTTGAGTAATAGATGGATCAATTGATCGGAGTGCCTTTTCATATTGTAGTACAAACATTCTATGCCAAGGAAAGAACATTGGTGTTCCGTGGTTGTTTGATTGATAATCCCAATGTGTTTGAGCAAATTGATCGAAATTCCAAGTCGCAGGATCATTCCCACCAGCTGGCCTAGCCTTCAGTTGTTGGACAGCTTTCTATAGTTAGCAATCAGTCACCAGGTACGCCTGTTGTTGCTGGTTGGATAATTGTCTCCATTCCTGTCTGACGGATGGATTTGTACATTGAGCAAGAACTCCGGAAAGTAAAAATACAATAGTGTTCATTTATTCTAGCTACAGATTAGGTAAATTTAGAAACCAGTGTTATTTAAAGATGAAGGTGGCGACCATGGGCTGTCAAGTCCACCAAGGGCGTTTTGTGGAGTCGATTGTCAAGTTTCATTGGGCTTGTTGAATCAACATTGAGCTTTAATTTCAGTTCTTGGATGCCAATATATTGCAAGTTATTCTAAAACTTTTGTCCAGAAAATATATTTCCTATGGCCGATGGTAAAATTAACAGCAAGTACTATGTAGAATATGAAACAAATACAAATTATTTTATATAAATTGACTAGCTACTGCTAATATAATAACAAGAACATACCCAGCAATTAGTCCATGCCCAAAAGTAAAGTTGAAATTAGAGCGACGAAGGGAGATATATGTGAGCAAAAGCCCGCAACATAAGCCAACTGTAGAAATCCAATATGGATATCCCATGGGTGTGAATTTTACTGACGAGCCGCGTGTTGTAATCGTGTATAAAGACGAGATTCCAATTCCGAGGATTGTGTTCAACAATGGACCTGCAAAACAGGCAGTAATTGCCATTGTCTGTAGCCCATAACTGGCTATGCTGGTATTAGTTACCATTTCTAATTTGAACTTGAATTACCTCCTATGCAATTGCCAAAGGCGAATAGTGTCAGTCCCAAAACAGAGTTTCTTATACCAGATATTAGGCCTATTGCTTCTAGTAAGGCAACCAATTCATTTGAAATTGCGAGGATATATAAAATAGATTGCATAAACCCAATAGATGTAATCAGCAGGGAAAATTCAGAAATTGACTGGTACCTTGTCCCAATAAATGTCAAATAGGAAAGAATCATACCAAGCATTATAGCAAGGACTATAACTGGAAGGTGGAATATGTGAAAAGAGTAGATTCCAGTCGTCAGGCAAACCACAATTGGACAAAAAAATACCTGGATTAAAAATAGTGAGCGCGGATATTTGGAAATACTACTTTCGTTGATTGGATCTTCAAGCAGTGGTTGCGTCTCGTCTTCCTGAACTGTTGGGTCTATAAAGGATGATGATACTGTTGGAACTGTTAAACCGAAAAGCAGTATAAATGGGCTTTTCATAGTTAGTAATATTTTGGAATATAGCTCAATATCTCTCCATTTGTAGACAATAGGAAATAATATTGTGAGTATAGTGCGGATTTCTGTCTCGAACGGGCTTTCTATCTCCATTGTGTCATAATTCAGGATATCGTCTTCATTTGGTTCAATGTTTGCTGAATTGACTGTTCTCGGTTCATAAAATGAATGCCGCTGCCATATCTTGTTCCCTTTTTTAAACAAGTTATGACTAGTGAAACTATGTCTAAAGTGTAAATTTGGCTGGAAATATTCATCATCAAAGTCTGAATCTTCAATGGATATTTCGGAAGGCACTGCTGAGGGAAAATCATTAGCTGCCATACCATCTTGCAAGCTGTGTACAGATGAACTGAGATAGAATGGAGTGGCTTCCTGAATATCGATGTTATTAGGTGGATCTGTTGATTCTCGTTTGTAGGACTGATGGAACACTACAACCACATATATCACATAGTATAATATGAGCATCAGAGATTCCCAGATACTGATGATACCATCGTAAATTGATAGATTTGTCAACACAATTGCTCCAAGGAAGAACCAGATTTCCCTCGTTATATTTTGTTTGGGTAATTTGCTGGGGTAAAACACTGAAACTAATCCTGTAACAAAAAGCTACATCAATAGGCAATTACTGATACAAATAACGAAGCCCCTACTAGTTCTCCAAGGGCCAATGGGACTAGATCATTTTTGAATGATACAAAAACTGAAAACAAATCTCCTGCACCATTCCCAAACGCAGCCAGAGATACTCCAGCAAGCGGTTCCGGTATTCTTAGAATTTCAGTGATTGTTGACAAATTGGGGCAGAAAACGTATTCAGCTGCTACAGATAAAGTCAAAAAATATGTAAACAATAGTATAACCGCTACTGAAATCGAGGCGACTGGCGGCAGTTGGCAACCAAGCAGATGTACGTAATTTACCGTACCGACGGTGTGCTCGAATGTGGTATTGCAATCTATCATTCAAGATTAGCTGTATTTTTCAAACTTTTTTTCCCACCAAAATCAAAGTTCTGACATTTTGCCCAAGATGGTTCTTTTTCACCAGAGCTTGTTGGTATCTCAGTTGCTTGGGCTCCGTGTTTCGGTGATTCGCATTAATGAGCTCAGGACGGCTTAGCGGAGCAGTAAAACGCCCCCATTGTCCCCTCAATTTGTATTTTTGAAACGGTGAAACAACTGAATGAAAACTTGCTTATGGTATAAATAGGTCTCGCAAGAACACATCTGGTGATGTTATTCCAATTCCTGCTCTTACTGTCATCAACCGCGGCCAAGAAATTCGTAGAAAGACACGCTTCGAAACACAAGATTGGTGCAAGTAAAGCTGCTAGTAAAAGTATTCCAAAGCTTGATGTCAACGATGATGGATCAATCAACGCTGGTCAGATTTTTTCTACTTTAACTGGAACTATTGAAATTGGAAATCCACCGCAATTGATGAATGTCCTATTTGACACTGGCTCAGATTTGTTTTGGTTAAGAGGAAGTAATTGCAATACCTCTAAATGTGTTGGAAACCCCACATACGATTCTTCAAAGAGCAACACATTTCAGCCAGCATCCGGCAAAGCAACTTCGATTTCTTATGGAGATGGGACAAAAGTTCAATGTGTGATTGGCCAAGACACTGTCACCATTGGGAAAACAGTAATCCCAAACCAGAATATCTGTATAGCAAATAGTATTGTATCTCCATTGGACTCTACAGATGGCATCATTGGTTTAGCCAGTTTTGGTGCAAAGGGAACTTCTGGTGCAGACTTGTTCTTTTCTTACTCTCAGCAACAAGGAGCTTCTCCTGTTGTAGGGTTTTGGTATGACATGGACAATACAAACAGCACCCACATCGCTGGAGAAATTTCCTTTGGACATTTGTACGATTCCAAAATGAGTGGCGACATGAAATTCTTGGCAGTAGACAAGCGAGACCAAACATGGTTTGCTCATTTAACTTCTATTGGATTCAATGGTCAATCAATCAACAGTACCCTTACGCCAGTGTTGATTGATAGTGGTACTACTGATGTATCTCTGCCTGATGCCGCTTTTCAAACCATCAATGATAATATGAGGACAGACGAAAATGGAAACCTGGACTGTTCAACTGTTTCCAAGCTCCCTCCGGTTGAATTTGACTTTGGAAGCATGAAGATGGTGCTTGATGGCAATCAGCAAGTGACATTCAATTCTGACGGTACGTGTACAACTATATTCTCCACAGCTGGTGATGAAACACCAATATTTGGCGCGTTACTCTTGAGGCAGTATTATGTCTCTTTTGATTATCTGAAATCAGAAATTGGCATTGCTCCAAGATCTAACAATCCCCCATCTCAACCGAATCCGTCAGTCACTTTGACTTCTGATCTTCCATCTGTAACTACTGCTCCAACAACCACGGATGCCAACTCAAATGGTGCAACAACAGCACCAGTCTCAACCAAAGTTCCTTCCAGCGCAATATCATCATCGCACTTGATTTCATGTGCATTTGTATATTTAGCAATAAATATGATCATGTAATTATAACATTTACAACTTTGCAAATGAATACATTATAAAGCTGATGCCATATCTGCACTCTGTCGCAAGCTTTGAAATTCCATCATAGTCAGCTTTTCAGTTTCAATCAGAATTATTCAGCCAAGCCGTGGGTTGATTAATGTGCTGTCATGTTCATACTTGAATTCAAAAAAGAGCCTTTCACCAATAAATGAACAAGGAAATAATATCTCAAGAAAGCAGCATTATTAGACATGATTATATCCATTGTATTGGTAATGTATTACCAAAATGCTTTTTTGAATTTCGTCAGTGTTTGCCTCCTTGGCTGTGCAACTAGACTACCCCCATGAAACATCCAAAAAGCATAACCAAATGCTATAAATCCAACTTTGAAATTACATTACTTGATGATAATCTCTCTTATTCTTGCAGCGGTAGCTGAATGTAAAAATTTCAAACAAAAACATGTAATTTCAAAATCCCAAGTGAAAGCTGCATTTAAAACCTATCCTCAGCTTAGTGTTACTTCTTCTGGTTCAATCAATGCTGGGCAATTATTTTATACCTTAACTGGAACTATCCAGGTAGGCACACCTCCTACCTTGATGAATGTTTTATTTGACACTGGATCAGATCTTTTTTGGGTACGCGGTGCAAACTGCAATTCTACCGAATGTGTGGACAAGGTAACTTTTGACCCTTCCAAAAGCACTTCATTCAGCACTGGCAGTAATAAAGCAACATCTATTCAGTACGGAGATGGCACAGCAATCAAGTGTACAATTGGCCAGGATACAGTGGCAATAGGAACCCAAGTTTTGAATAACCAAAATATTTGCGTTGCAGACAATATAGTTTCTCCACTAGCTTCTACTGATGGGATAGTTGGGCTAGCTAGTTTAGGGGATCAAGGAAGCTCTGGAGCAGATATATTTGCTTCTCTCGTGGCTTCAAACTCTGGTATCCAGCCTCTAGCTGGGTTCTGGTTCCAGCTTGATCCAAATTTACAAGGGAACCAAACAGCTGGTGAAATTACTTTTGGAGGGTTCGATCCAACTAGAAAAATAGGTGAATTCCAGTTTCTCGACGTTGATCGTTCCCAAAATACTTGGCTGTCAAACCTGAATTCCATAAAGTACCAAGGAAGAACTCTATTTAAAAAGAAAACCAAGGTATTGTTTGACACTGGCACCACCGATGTTTCACTGCCAGCAAAAGTATTTAATATTGTGAATGCAAAAATGAACGCAGATGAAAATGGAAACGTTGACTGTTCGCAAGTGCAAAATTTCCCACCTATCCAATTCAAATTTGGACGAATGAAGGCTGTTTTTACTGGCCAACAGCAGGTTCAAGTTAACCCAGATGGGACATGCACCACCATATTTTCAGCAGCAGATGATTCCTTCCCACCAATATTTGGAGCGCAATTCCTTCGCCAGTTTTATACCGTGTTTGACTATAGCGAATCCAAGATTGGGTTTGCCCAGAGAGCAGACTCTGTTCCAACAGAAACGCAAATTCAGGCTTTTACCAACCAAACTCAAACCAATCGCCCAGTAAGTTCCGCGGTATCGTTGAGTTGTAATTTATTCTATTTAATTATGTTTGTAATATAATTGCTTTTTTTCAAATTTACGACCCTTGTTATTTTGTCAAATCTTGAAAAAAGTAAAAGTTTGAGTAATTCTAGTGGATCATCATCCGGCAAATTGGGGACAACCTTTGAAGCAATATCAGCCAATTCAACACACTCAACAACCTATTGTTACTGGTACTTCGGTATTGGGACTTGTATACAAGGACGGAGTCATGTTGGCTGCCGATACTTTGGGTATTCAAATGCTGATATAGCTTCCTACGGCTCACTGGCTCAAATCAGAGATATGAAGAGATTAGCCGGATTCGGAGATTACACAGTAATTGGAGCGGGAGGCGATATGTCTGATTGGCAACACATTCAGCATGTACTTGAAGGAGAAATGTAATTGATGCTAAGATTAGTACAACAGAATATTATAATGACGATAACCAACAATTGTTTCCAGAACATATTCATGAATTTCTAACTCGAGTAATGTACAGCAGAAGGTCAAAGAATGATCCGCTATGGAATTCACTAGTTGTTGGCGGATACCGCAAAGGCAAAAAGTATTCTAGTTTAACCGCAGATTCTTGGGGTACGTGGATTATCAAGGAACTACTTATCACTCCTCCACTATTGCTACTGGTTACGGAAGTTACATTGCACAACCATTGTTGAGAAAAGCTGTTGAAGGAAGAGAAGATAGTTTGACTGAACAAGAAGCAGTAAAGATTTTAGATGACTGTATGCGTGTACTGTTCTATCGTGATGCTAGATCATTAAACAAGGTAAACCAATATTAATATAGATTCAACGGGCTACAATCAATGATCAGGGATGGACTATATCTGAGCCATATTCGCTCGAAACTGAATGGGGCTTTGCAGATTCGATCAGAGGTTATGGAGCCGTTTATGAATAAACAATGGTCTTTTTTACATCAGTCTTCAACTCTACAGATTTATCCTCGCCAATTGCTAATAGTAACTATTAGAGATCAGTTAATTATTGAAGAGCAAGATAATCTCTTCCAAATATATCTTTTATTTAACCTAACCCTCCCCAAGGACCTCTTATTCTTCTTGCCAGTTGAATATCTTTCTGCATAATCGTTACTCGTTTTGCGTGTATAGCGCACAAGTTTCTACTATTAAAATATCATTACGCATCTTCAAATAAATGTACCATAAAAGCCTCTGTTGCTTCTTGCAGAGCCATTATCGCATGTAGCTGCCACCTCAACGGCTCGTAATTAATAGAGTGAACTCGAGCTATATCCGACGCTACTTCCTTTACCTATCATTAAACCGATATACTAGACGCGCAAAAGGCAGTTTTCGAAGTAACAGCACTGTTGATTTCTGGTATTGTCTGATTTCCTTGAGTGCAAGTGTTCCCGGTCTGTACCGCCGTTTAGCTAGATCAAATTAAAAAGTACTAGGTGGTTTCTGTGGAGTCTTTTTAGATTTTGCTGGTCGTTTCAAAGTCTTTTTGGCTTGTGGTGAGTGTCTAACCATAGATTTTCAAATCAAAAAAATTATGTTTCCCAGACAAAAAGTTGGCGAGCTTAAAGGACATACAGGCCCAGTTCACAGTGCGATTTATAGCAAGGATGGAGAGTATGTGCTCTCAGCAGGGGGCGATCGCTCTGTCAAATTATGGAATCCAAAAACAGAGACTTGTATTTTCACTTATACGGGGCACGGAAAGGAAGTCTTGTCTGTGCAATTGTAAATATTGTTTAATTAGACCATTGAATGAGAACACGAGGTTTGCTTCTGGCTCTGGCGATCGCTCTGTCTTTCTCTGGGATGTATCAACAGGAAAAACAGTCCAAAGGTTTCATGATCACACTCAGCGGGTTAATGCGGTTGATTTCAACAAGGAAGGGCAAATTATAGTGTAATTCTCTTTAATTTTAGCTCTGGTTCATACGATGCAACTGTCCGGATATGGGACTGTCGCTCTCTTTCTAAAAGACCAGTCCAAACTCTGAATGAAGCCAAAGACAGCGTAGAGTGGGTGAAGATGGAAGAATACCAGATATTATCCGGTTCAGTTGATGGGCATGTCAGAGTGTATGATATCAGAACAAGAAAGGTCATTATCGATAATGTGGGATTCCCAGTTACTTTTTGCGGGCTTTCTAATGACAAGAATTGTATGTTGGTGAATACTCTGGATAATGTCATTAGACTGTTTGATGTTGAAACTGGAGAGTTGCTGAATGACTATAGAGGACACAAGAATCAGGAATATAGACTGGTGCCTTGCTTGACTAAGAATGATTCGCATGTAATTGGTGGAAGCGAAGACGGCAAAGTCAGGATTTGGGATCTAGTGGAAGGGGAGATTGTCCATACCATTGACGCACATGAGCAAGTTGTTACTATGGTACACTACCATCCATTCGAACATGAGATGCTCACTTGTTCATTTGACAATACCATTAAAGTATGGAAATAAACTGTAATTTATTATTGATTGAGCATGTGCTAATTTTTCCCCATACACACCAAGGTAGGCGTTGACAATTCAACTTTCCAAATGCAAACTGAAGATACACCAACAATCTCATTCACTAAAAAGTATTACATAGGGATCAAGCATTACCGAACGATTTTTATCCACTTGGAGACAGTACGGCAATTAACCTTTATCGCTTCAATTGCAATAGCTACAATACAAGCAAGTCTCGTTAACGTTAGGTTGTTGCCGGAATAACCGTTGTAGCAAGTTGCTGGAACTCATCCGCATTTCAGTTGCAAATTATTGCTATAAGCTATTTGGGACTTTTGTTTGTAATTCTAATTACATTTCCAGCTTTCTTTGTGCAAGGCAGTTCGTGGGGAAGATCGAGTGGGCTTGATGAGGATAATATCAGCAAAGTTAAACGGTACTTTAAGCTAATGTAGTTATGTGTATGCCGTAATTGCCATCCCAATTATTGGGGCATTGTATTACATTATTGGACCTCAGTCTTCCGAATTGCAGACTCAATCTGGAACATTGTACTATACACTGTTTATATTACTGATCTTTACTGCCTCTGTGATTTACTGGCCGATAGTGCTAGCGTGCGTATATTTCCTAGCAATCTTGACCTGTGTCCCATGTGTATTCAGAGACTATTTCATGGCAAGAATGAATAGACAGCATCGGGGTGCGTCTTCAAGGGAAATCAACAAGTTCCCAACGTTCATTGCGAAATTGGACAAGGAGCAGCAACAAGAACCGGAAAAGACTGGCTTCCTGTTCAAACTATTCAAAAAAGAGTCTAAAGGGACGGAATTGTTTATCGATGAAGAGCACAACCAGTGCTGTGTCTGTTTATCCGAGTATGAAAATGGCCAGGTACTCCGGCAGTTGGGCTGTAATCATTACTTTCATCAAGCGTGCATTGACGAGTGGTTGTCGATAAATGCTACCTGCCCACTGTGCGTGGTTCATGTGTAATTTTGTTCATAAATTTTTGATTTTTTTTCTGATCTCTAGTTGAGCAATGTTGGTGAAGGACTGCATTCAGTCAGTGATGGTTAATATATGTTAGACTACTGAAAATTCATGTAGAAAACTAAACGCTGAGACACTATGCAGTTCTTCAGAAACATTTCCTCAGCCCTTGTTTCAATAAACCAATTCATCTTTTGTCCTTTTTTGTCTTGTATTCTGGTATATGGTGTTACTAGGACTCAACTAGTGCATTGGTATTAGTCAGCTTGAATTGGAAACGCGTTGTTTGTTTACACAAATATGAATAATCTCGAACACAGCGACACTATAATAGAACTAGAACCGGAAATTACTATTGTCCAAGATCCAGTAGACAATAGTTCATTACAAGAAAAAGATGCTGTAGAAACAACTGTAGAGGAAGAAGTAGTTGTACAGACAGATATATTCAAAAAGTATAAAATAGGGCCGCATTATTACCTTCAAGTGTATCACTCTGTGCAAGAGCAAGATCGAAAGTATTTTGTGCTTGCACTATCATTTGCGCTGATACAAGAATTCATAGGAGTTCCAGTACTATTCATCACTTGGAAGAAAGTGAGTATCCAAGTACAGCTGATTGGATTATCTTATCTGACATTATTGTTCTTACTCGTACTCTTATTCCCTCTATTCTTTGCTAGGATTCAAAATGACTCTCAAAGATTTCACTTGTAACTAATGATTAATATTAGAAAAGTATCATTTTCATTCCTGTTTCTTTTCGTTGTAGCAGTAATGTTAGTATTAGGTTTAACAGATGGAGATACAGTATGGGCATCACCAATAGCAAACTACATCTTGATAGGCATCATGGTTTTCATTCTAATATGGCCAGTACTGATAATTCTATCAGCAACAATCGGAATAGTGCTTGGAATAATCTTGTCTCCCTTGCTGATATTTGAAAATGTAAGACTGTGTGCATACTACACTATCTTTGAAGATTCGTCAAATGGAGCCAGTGGTGAAACAATTAGAAGGCTTCCAGAATATCAATACAGAAAATATCCAGAAACTCCAAATACGAAACAGTCTTGGTTTCAAAAACCAGTGAAACTGGAAAGTTTGGAATTAGAGTCAGATGCAAGCTGTTCCATATGCTTATGTGACTATGAACACAATGACATTCTAAGACAATTGAGTTGTGGGCATCATTTCCACAAGAGATGTTTGGATGAATGGCTGAGACTGAATGCCAAATGTCCATTGTGTGTCCAAGAACTACACTAATAAATATCCTGCAAAATACTATCGTAATGCTATTTTTCCAGAAGGTGCTTCATCAAGTAGCACCCAAGCCCCAACATTAGTCATTATTCTATTGTGTTTATCGGCCACCAGAGAATCGTTGGTGTGGCTGGTTCCTTTAAATTGTTGCGCCTTTGATTTTTATTCACAATTCATGGAGCAAGATACCACAGAACAGGATCAATTACCACAATCGATATTTGAGAAATACAAAATCGGCCCCCACTATTACCGACAGATTTATGCAGAGTTTTCAATCTTGGGAAAGATTTTGTTTATCTTTCAAGTTGTAGTAGGAGTGATTCAAGTACTTTTCCCTAATGATAGGAAGCTGTCGGGATTGCGATGCTCGCTATTTCCTGGAATACGCCGTCGATACAGCTTCAGTTGGTCTCCATTTTGTATTTATCGCAGCTTTTCCTTGTGCTTATTTTCTGTCCGCTGTATTTTTCAATAGGGCAACCCACTCACGAAATCCCAGAGTATATTGAAAGGGAAAAGATTCGAAAGAATTTCAGAGGGTATTGATCTGCTAATAATAGGAAAATTGACTGGGCACTTTTTGTTCCATTTCTCTTGGCGTTTGTGTTAGTGTTTGGTCCTAATGCAAAAGAGCTGTCTGTTGAATCACCAATCATGTACAATACCTGTTTAGGCTTTATCATATTTGGACTCTCTAGAATCTTTTCACCAGCTCTGTTAGCATGTCTGGCGATACTATGCCTACCCTGTCTATTTCTACTACTCCGAAATGCAGATTTAAGAGAGGAAGCAAGGATAAGAGCGATGGGCGCCTCTGATGACTTGATTGCTAGTCTTCCGATCTATAGATATAGGAAAAGGTCTGACGTGGAAGACCCTGTGGAACTGTCAACTACACCACCTCCACCTCAGCTGCCATTCTCGGTCCAAGTGCCTTCGCCTTTAGCAAATACTGTCGAAGTACCAGAAAGAATTGCATCACCTCCACCAGGCTCACCAACTTCATCTTCTCTTAAAAAGAATACTAAAAAGAAGAGAAGATTCAAGTTCTTTTTCAAGAAAAGGGAATCCGAGGAGCCGCAGGAACAAGAACATCATGAACCAGAAGTACGTTACTTGGAGCTGAATGAGGAGGATGCATCGTGTTCCATTTGCCTGTGTGAATATGAAAACGATGAGAATCTGCGTCAACTGGGCTGCAAGCACCATTTCCATCAGACCTGTATCGACGAGTGGTTGCATCTAAATGCAAAATGTCCCCTATGTGTGCAAAACATTGAAGAAACAATGAGCAAGTAATGTGAAATAATATAATTTTGACACTTTTAAATTCAATAAATATATTACAACCACTGCGGATGGTTTAAAGGAACACGAACCAACTCTGTGTCAAATAACTCGATAAATTCTAAGATCAGTTCAGGGTTACGTTCAGACAAGATCCTGACTTTAGGACCAGCGTACCGTCTATACTCTTCAAATATCGCAGTCAAATTCCATTTCTGTAACTTTCGCAAACATCCAACTACCGTTCCGGTCCTGTGTCTTCCCAAATTGCACATTACCATCCGCAATTAATCATCAATTACCAGCGGAAAGTTTTGAGGATCAAGCATCAATTCTAACGACTCCAAAACAACTTCTTCTGAAATTGGATCCCACGCATTTGCCAGTATTAATAACGAATTACTGTAGCGTTGTATCCTAGATGATGAAATGCGATTTCTTGGTCGTCAATGAAATTGAGAAACTTTTGATTAGGGTCTTCTGGAGCTAATATTAGTTCTAATCACCAAGAAATATAATCGTCTTCAACTCGAGCTTCTCCAAGAACGGGAAATTGAGCTCGTTTGGTTGGCCAGATCGGTACAGTTTGTTTTCAACCATTCCGTAGTTTGGCGGCGGAATGTAGTGTTGGGAGATTGAATTGTCTAGGACTTGCATTCGATTGCAAATTTATTTTCTTATCAAAATGCTGAGGATAGTTAGACCCAATGCCTGCAAGCTGAAATTATCTGCAACACTATCATTCCCTCCGCTGAAATTTTCTAATTTATCTAGATTTTCTTCCTCTCTAAAAGAGCTGCTTCCACCACCAGAGGATGACTTGGGATTACTGAAATCAAAGATTAAGCAGCTGCGGAAACAACCGATAATTGAAAATCAGACCATGGAATTGGAAACGAAGCTGCAAGGGACAAAGAAAATTGTGCTGCTGGCAATGTCTTCAAATTTAATAATGTTTTCAGCCAAATTCTATGGTGCTTTATCCTCAGGTTCAGCTTCAATGTATGCAGGTTTATTCCTATTCACATAGGTAACGATTGAATAATTATTTGAAAGTATGCACTCGTTGGCGGATGTCTTGAATGAAAGGTTTTTTATTTTAATTCAGTTTGTTGATGTATGGTTTATGGAGGTCACTTAAGCAGCCGGATTTAGACCACCCTTACGGCTACATGACAGAGAAATACGCGTGGGCTTTGGTTAGTGGAGTTGGTGTATTCTTTTTAGGAGGAGGAGTCACTCTGTATCATGGAATTAGTGGTTTGATTGAAGGTGGGCATGTATTGCACGACTTGCAGCCAGCATTCATGGCGCTGGGCGGCTGTTTTCTTTTCGAATCAGGTAAATGGTATTGACATTAGGTATTCTTTACTTATACAGCTACTCTAACTGTCGCTTATAGTCACATAAAGAAGGCTGCTAGAGAAAAGGGACTGTCCTTTTTCGAATTCTTGAAAAATGGTGCAGACCCAACCTCTGTCCAAGTATTTATGGAAGACTCTGCTGCTTTGATGGGAATATTGATTGCTGGTACATGTTTGTCTGTTTCAAAACTGTTTCTTGTACCATGGTTAGATTCAGTTGGCTCAATTGCAATCGGACTACTACTATCTTCAGTAGCAGTATGGCTAGTTAAAAGAAATATCAATGGCCTCATACAAACTAGAATGGACAAAGAAAAGGAAAATGAAATTGTAAATTTAATTGTTCAAGATCCTGTTATTAAATCAGTCCATGATGTTAAATCAACAAGTATCGGACCTGACTGGGCCAGATTCAAAGGTATTCTAGATTAACAAAGCCGAAATTATGTTTGATGCTGAAAAATTGGTTAGAAAATATCAAGAAATGCATCCGCATCGTGTTTCTCTTGATATTGAATTGCTGAAAGAGTGCAAGAGTGACCAAGAAGTTAAAGATTGGCTGGTGAATCAAAGCTCAGAGTTGTTGTTTTTTGTTGGAAGAGAGATTGATCGAATTGAACTGTTGATTAGAGAGAAACGTCCAGAAGTCAAGCATATAGACCTGGAAATGCTTTAAAGAATAAAAACACATTTTTATATTCAACGAATCAATGAAGCTCCGCCATTCTGTAGTCTTGCCATCAATCCTTGTGATTTATCTTGAGGTAGCTCTGTTTGAATTGCTTGGGAGATCTTTGGATGTTTTTGTCCGAGGGCAATTAAACTAGTGCAAAGATATGCTTCAGGGTCAATGTTCAAGTCTTGTTTCTTGACGGCACCAGAAGCTAAGCGAGAATAAGATGGCTGATATCCTGCCTCCTCCAAATCAGCAACCAAATCAGTTTCTTCTACAGTAACAGAGTGAGCTGGCAGTTGGAATAGATTTAGAATAGCTACCAACAATTTGGACCATAGTGTAAAGTATTGGTTAACCATGGCTTCAGATTGGGTTAATAATTTAATCAGAGCAATTGCAGTGTTCTTGCGTGCTTGAGGTGCGACGACAAGCTCGACTTCTGGAATCATAACGCTTTCAAGCAGACCACCAAATAATGGGCTATGATTAGTTTAACAATACTTTTGTTGGATAGAGTCAATTATGGCAATGTAATCGTCAATAGATACTCCTGGTTTATCTAACAGGAACAAGAAGCACATGAAATCCAAGAAGCATCTAGTTAATTTAGCAGTTTTGGACTGGAAAATTCTAGTCAAGAACAGAACAAATACATTTTTGACATATTGTGACAAGTCGGCACTAAATTAGTAGAAATTTACGTTGGAATGTGTTCAAAAATGGATTTGAACAAGTTGAATCCGTGGTGGTCATTCATTCGAGAAGACAGCAACTTTGAGGCAATGCCCAAGAACGCAGCTACCTGACCATTTCTAATTAAAGTTGCAGAGCCTTTAGCCAAGAATGCAGTTAGTAAGTTGACAAGAGCTGGAATGTTTGCATGGGACTCCCAAGCAGCGGGTTGGAGAAGTGGTCCAAGAACATTCATATATGCTTCTGGAATGCCATCATTATGCAAGGACAACATTTGAGATAGAATCTGGAAGCAATACGGAGTGAATTCTAAATTAATTAAAAAAGTACCAACAACATCAAGTGCTAGAATTTCTTGAATAGGGCCAAATAAGGAGCTTTCAAAACTGGTAACCAGAGATGGTTGTTGCACACACACATACTTGACCAAGGCTGACAAACTTTCAAAGGCATAGTGATTGAATTTCGGATTACTTGGATTCTTTGAAATTTGTCCAATGATAAAGTTCAATCTATCCAACACAAGTGTAACATGATTTAATAATGATTCTTTCGTGGTTACAATAATTCGAAGAATGCACTTGATTAAATAATCGTTTTCCGCCAGCTTTTCAGGTGTTTTTCCTCTTTGAATAATATCAAATAATCTTTGCAAAGTAGGCTGTGTGATTGCTTCGATATCAGCACCATTAAACATTGGAACGCTTCCTTCCTTCATTGCTAAAATTCTTTCGATACAATGAGCAGTCCAAGTGTTGACGACATAGTTTGAAGATCCCAAATGATTTGCTAAAATAGGCAACACTTGTAGCAATTGCTGTTTGTTCAACTGACTTCTAAACAGCATCAAATACTTGATTGCATCGACTTTGATGATAGGATGAACTTGGCCATCAACTGCAGCGACTAAATCTGGATTAACGTGTTCAGCAAAAACAGGAAGAATTTGAATGAACTCATTGATTGACGTTGCTCCAGCGTGAGCAGTAATAGTTTTGGCTGACAGAGAGGTAATCAAGAATAGTGCGGTATCTTTAGCCTTCCAGTTGTTTACAGGGTCTTTTTGATAGTTCTACAATAAACAATAATTTACCATCAAGCACTCTTGAATGTGAGCTGAAAAGATTTCAGTTACAGTCTTTTCAAATAGCTTCATCAGCCCTCTAACCAGATCAGCAGATGCTCTTCTTCGAGTATCCGAATCAGAGCCTTCCAAGTCTCTTCTGATATATTCAATTGGATCATCTTCAAACAGTTCCTCATCTGATTCTCTAAGATACATATTCGGCAAAATAATTCGGCTGCAAATGCTGTTTAGAGTTTCGGTCGCTTCAAACAATGATTTATGACGTTCATGCTTTACAACAGAAGTCAAGAAAGCAATAGCCCTACTAACTAGGATATCATTCTTTGGCTCAACACCAGTATTGATCAATAACGTCCATACATTCTGAACAAATTGAGGGAGCATTTTGAAATCAGATTCATACTTGTCTCCATACAAAATGAGAATCTCACAAATAACTGATTTGATCTTTTCAACCACACTAGCTTCGTCATCCTAGTATTAAATAAAGCTACATTTTGAACATTAGGATTCTTGTACTCCAAGTATTTCTGGAAAAAGGTCATGAATGCTGGCATATTGTCTTCAAAGAATTCTGGCAAATCTTGGCAATTCAAACTAAAGTATATTTTGTTGAGCAGCAATACAATTTCTAATAAAACAGTGATCTGAGGGTTGTTTGCGTTTTGATCTACGAGCGCATCAATTGCTTGGTAAAATTGCAGGTAAGCTGGAGAGAATTCCTTCATAACATAATTGATTTCAGTGAATAATGCATTATTTTCAAACTGGGATCTCCATCTCTTGAAAATTGAGTGTGCGGTTTGCAATACACCGATATTTACTTGCAAGTCAGTGACAGACAACTTGCTAACCAAATCGCCAAGCAATGAAGTCCAATTTTGGGGGAAGTCTGTATCAGCAATGCAAGAGATGGAGTCACTTAATTGAAGCTGCATGTTTGTTGGAACTGAAATCATCAAATTGACAATGACTTGCTTGATTCCTTCTCTATCTTGCGGTGGAATCAAATCTTCAGCATCTACCGTCCATGCCCTCTTTACATAATTTTTAAAGTAAACCGAAGCAGCGAATCTGACATTGTAATCGCAACTTCCATCTGCAATGAGCTGCAAAAGAACTGGGGCGAACCCAGGAGTTTTCTCGATTTGGGCCAATTGCTGTTCGGCTAAATCAATATCCGATTACCTTGTTTTCTACCTTTGGGATCCAGGGTTGCGGAAAGGAAGCTGGCAATTTGCTCGATCATTTTCGATTTCAAGAAAAAAAACACAAGATATGATTCGGACATGATTGTATTTCCTATTAATCAGTTATTTTCTGCAATTCAATTTGGAGTGCGGATAGCTGGTTAACAGACATCTGGAAATTACGTGAATTGTGGAATCTTGCGGTTTACTTTCTCAAGAGAGGGGCTATAATCGAATTCTGCAATCGAATGCAACTGCGGTTTTCATCTCAAATAGTGCGTTATGGTATAAGCCAGCGTAATGACTAATTTCCCTGGTACAGCAGGTGTAATGTTTCACTTGCACATTGTGATTAACCATTCAATTCAGTCACTGAGATTTGTAATCAAATGTAGCCCAAAAATCTACTTATATTTGAATATTTTACAAGTGAAATATTTTTTCTCATTAGAAAATGGATGATATTGAATTCAGCGGATTTGAAGAGCCAAAAGATTTCCGCCCACCGTCACCAGAACCAACTACAACAGAATTTACAAGAATCAATGGGCAGAAACTAACAGTTCATCTTCCTCCAAAGCATTCATTATGGGCACATTGGCTATGGAATGCGGGCCAGTCAATGACAAACTACTTGGATAAACATACTGGTTTATACAAGGACAAGACTGTTCTTGAGTTGGGAGCTGCTGCCTCCTTGCCTTCAATAATCTGCGCAATCAATGGGGGTAAAACAGTTATATCAACAGACTATCCTGATATTCCACTACTAAAAAATATTCTATTGAACGCCAAAGAAAATATTCCTGAATTACTAGACAAATCGTTTTTCGTAAAGGGATATATTTGGGGGAGAAAGAATGAACATTCTCTAATACAGGAAAATCAAATTGTATTGGTAGATGAATCTATTGGTCAATTTGATTTAATTCTCTTGGCTGATTTGATTTTCAACCACCATCAGCATGAAAATTTGCTACAGTCATGCAGTGATCTTTTAAGCAAGGACGGAATCTGTCTGGTGACATTCTCCCACCATAATCCACAATGGGTAGATAGGGATATGGCGTTCTTTGAAAATGCTGGAAAGTATGGGCTGGGATATGAAAAGCTGTACGAAGAGCGATGGTCGCCAATGTTCAAGGACGATGTGGGGAATGAGCAAGTGCGATCTACCGTATACGGCTACAAGCTATTTCGAATATAATATTTTTTATATGATTCATGTGACTTTACAAAATGGAAGACAATCTCTTTAAAAAATTCCAGGATGGATTAACTTTTTTCATGCAGAAAGCCAAAGAGCAGCTCTCACAGATTGACTCGCCAAGAGATTTACTCCGATTTGTCATTCATCCGTCTGCGAACCCTACTGGAGGCGAACTCGTATTTCTAGGAAAGAAATACCCGTCGAATTTGGATATTGAATTTCTTGAAGGTTACTATGGTTAATCTAGATTTCCAGACTAGGATATGGCTCACTTATAGGGACGGGTTTCCTCCTATACAGCCAAATTCATTTACCAGTGACGCAGGATGGGGTTGCATGTTGAGATCTGGACAAATGATGCTGGCTATGGCTCTAATGTTTCATGAATTTGGAAGGGATTGGCGGATATATCAAATTGAGAGCGGTGATTGGATTAAATATGCCGAATTAGTGACGAAATTTATCGATTCCCCAACTGCTGTTTACTCTATACACAGAATTGCACTGGAAGGGAAGCAGTTTGATAAGCAAGTAGGAGAATGGTTTGGCCCTCTAACTATATCGCATGTACTGCGAGTATTAGTTCAAGAAGACAAACAGGCTAAATTAAACATTCACGTATCGCAAGACAGTATACTTTACAAGAAGCAAGTTTACAATGACTTGAATGAAAAATCTTTACTGATACTTGTATCGCTTCGCTTAGGAGTGGAGGATCTTAATCCATTATACCAGCCACTAATCAAAGTAGCTCTTATTTAATTAGGCTTGCTTTAGTATTAAATCATGTATCGGGATTGCCGGTGGCAGACCAAACTCTTCCCTCTTTTTCACTGGATACCAACAAAACAACCTGATCTACTATGACCCGCACTTTAGAAAGCCATGTAAGTTTTATTAACTCAGGTGTTCCAATAATGGACTTGAACTCTTACCAAAAGCAGGATTTTTATAGTTATCACTGTGAAAAGGTCTTGTTTTTGCCTATTAATCAGATGGATCCTTCGATGGTGATTGGCTTTTACTGTAATGACAAGCATGAGCTAGATCAATTCTTCCAGGACATTAGCACTATAACAACAGGCTCGACGCCATTATTCAGTGTCCAAGAAGAACCAATGAAAATAGTTGATGAAGTGATTTCAGAAGACGATAGTTTGTAATATAACAATTGAAACATAAGTAAATGGGTGTGTTGATGAAATGATTTTAAAAGATAGCTTGTACAAAATTGAAATATAATTAAATCTATATTATGTAGCTGCACTAGTTAAGCAATCTTTTCTTGGGCTTGCTAGATAATTTACACTTGAATGAAACGACACTGCCCATTGATCTCTTTTTGTCAGATGCTCGCTAATATTAAAGAATTTGTTGATTGTGGCAGAGATACTGCTATGTTCAAAATTACGGTCTTTGAACCCAGATCTAAAGATTTGACCTTTTTTGATCCATGGTGATACCAAGATTGCTGGTACGCGTAGTCCTAGTCGTTCGAATTGGAAATCACCCGCTGGTGGGTATACAGGGGAGTCGTCTGGAATAGGTACGCTACTGGGAGGAGGTACGTGATCATAAAACCCACCATGTTCATCAAAGACAATCAAAAACAAGGTCTGTTCCCATTGAGGACTCGAACGCAACGCATCGTAAACCGTTTTTAGGAATGCTTCAC
Organism: Boothiomyces macroporosus; assembly: GCA_027604185.1. Lineage (NCBI taxonomy): Eukaryota > Fungi > Chytridiomycota > Chytridiomycetes > Rhizophydiales > Terramycetaceae > Boothiomyces > Boothiomyces macroporosus. The sequence goes on along the minus strand of JADGKB010000097.1, from coordinate 18,929 downwards.
CATTAGGCAAGTTTCTAGGTGGGTGGTAATCACCGGTATCCATATCCGGGTCAATATAAGAAAATCTAGGCAGTGAGCCGTTCTTGGCATCGTTCAAGAACTCTTCAAAGGGAACAACGTTCTTTTTGAATCTAGGTTCTTTCATTTCAGTGTATCTAAATACATTACATTCATATCTCTTGTTTTCATTGTATACTTTCCATGAAATATTGTTGTCGGATAGCTTGTGGTAGATTGTTTTACATGGGATTCCTCCATTAGGGTCGTGCAAGTTATCGGTCAAACCATGTGCAGTAGCGCAGTTCATAAAGTGCCTATTTGGATATGTTGGGCCAGGAACTGAAGAAAACCAATCATCAACAATTCCAAAGTCGTTCGCAATAGAACGAATAACAGGTGCAGTGTGGTCAGTTTGATAGCTGTATATTGCACGTGTAAGGTCAGTTGCAGTTTGTTTTGAGTTGGCGTATGCATTCAAGGCAAAGCCAGTGTTTGTTGGCTTCTTTCCCTTTACTTGATCATTACGATTAATCTTGCCGTATATTTGAACTGTTACATCATTTACGGAATGGAACGGATCTTGGGACTCTACTTTGCTGATAGCTGGTGTAACATGGTACACAGTCTTGCTGATTGGCAAAGTATAATTTTCATGTCCAGTCAATCCATCCAGCTCTGGCCAATCGCCCATGGTTAAGCTCCCTAGGATATGGTCGAACGAGCGGTTTTCTAAATTAGAGCTACCTTACCTAGCATGATAACAACCAAGTTTGTGATATTGTTATTGACTTTATCAGTGTCATCCAAGTACTTTACAAAAGAGCCCAACTGAGAGGAAGGATTTGAACCGCCTGCTCCACCTTGTGAAGTTGAATTACTTGAAGTTGTTGAATTACTTGAAGAGGTGCTTTGCGATTGAGAACCAGAGTTTTTGTTGGAATTGTATTTACTAATAGCCAGCCCGCTACCACCAACCAGCAGAATCAAGAGTCCGATTCCTAAATAAATAATCCACCTGCGTTGTGGTTCAATTTTCATTACTTTTTTTCCACGCTTTTTCGTCTTTTACCTCCTTTGACCATTGCGGCTTGTACCACTAACCGTTTTGGTCACACGTTTAAGAATAGGTTGAATGACAACAGCAATCCAAAAGTGAGATACTTTCAGCCAGAGGGGATATCACTTAAATATCGGTGTTGAATTGCACCTATTGGGAGTAGTTTGGCTTGCAATTCCATTAGTTTCTCCATTTGGAACTTAGGCTCCTCATTTTAAGAAATGTATCCATTCAATGGTTAACATAACAATTAAACTGTTGTAGTGAATGCAATCGTCTGTAGCATAATGCTGGAATTATTGCATATGGCTTTCCGGATTTCCTTTTTCCAGATATTGACAAATGACGTAATCCTTGACAGGGAAATGACGTGAGTAGTATAACGGCAAAATTATATTTAAATACTAGCCAAACAATCAGTTCTGGGGGATTTCAGATAATTTACAGCAGAGTGGAATGATACCGCCCAAGCATCCCTGTTTGTCAAGAACTTTGTGAGGCCAAAAAGCTTTTTAAGTGTTGCCGATAAACTGCTATGTTCAAATGACCGATTTGGAAAAGACGATCGGAAAACTTGTCCTTTGGGAACCCATGGACTGATGAGGATAGTTGGTACTCTCACTCCCAACCTTTCAAATGCAAAATCTCCGCTTCCTGGAACTACTGCAGAATTGTCTGGTATAGGAACGTTGTTTGGTGGAGGAACATGGTCATAAAATCCACCTATATTAAAGCAAAATACCATGTTCATCAAACGTAACCAGCATTAGAGTATTTTTCCATTGCGGGCCAGACCTGACTGCATTATAAACCTTTCGCAAAAAGTCTTCACCTCCATTTGAATTAGATGGAGGATGATAATCCGCTTTGCTCAAATCTGGCTCAATAAAAGAGTATTTTGGAAGCGTTCCAGCTTTAGCATCACTTGCAAACTGTTGGAAAGGCACTATCTTTGCAGCATTACTAGATGTTTGCATGGATTGATATCTAAATAGAGTAGAGCCCTCCGAATTCGCATTATATGCAGTCCAAGTTATTCTTTGCTCGTTCAACTGATCAAATACGGTTTTACAAGGCAACCCTGTTTGTGGATCATGATCGTTATCTGTTCTGCCCAACGCTGTTGCACAATGCAAAAAATGTCTGTTTGGATAAGTTGGTCCAGGAACAGATGAAAACCAATCGTCGATTATGGCAAATTCTTTAGCCAAGGATGTAATTACTGGAAAAGTCTTGTTAGTGTGGTAACCAAATGTAGTTGATAATGATTGATTAAGCGTCAAGTTTTGTCCAGTACCCAGAGCAGCATCCAAACCAAAGCCAGACATATCCGGGGTTTTGCCTTTTACATTGTTGATCAGCCCATAGATCTGAATAGTGATATCATACATTGTGTGGCCTAGTTAGACTGAGAATACTTGGATCATTGATTTCAGTATTGGAACTCGCTTCATGAACATGAACTTTACTTGCATCAGCTAGGACGTTATACTCTGTCCCATTGATTCCATCAATGTAAGGTATGCCGTTCATCTTTAAACTTCCAAATACATTATCAAAAGATCGGTTTTCTGAGTTAATCAAAGGTACCAAGCATCAATACTATAATATTCTTGATATTGGTAGAAATTGGATCCGCATCGTCCAAAAGGATGATTGATCTGTTGGTATTTGGAATCGTATCTGGGGGATTTGTATCAACTACAGAGTTGCTTTTCTTGCCAAGAAAATATCCAACAAGTCCAAGTGAGAAACCTAGCGCAAAGACGATCGCAACTGAAATCAAGATCCATCTCTTAATTTGTTTGTTTTTTCTCTTCTTTTCATTCAGAAGAAATACACTTTGATTTTCCATGAATTCAAAATGAAAATCGGAGCTTTTGAACCATAGCGTAATTATGATGGCTGTGCACAGAGAATGGAAAATAGTGCACTTAATTTATTCATTTTGGTGACGGGGCTGTCGGCATACAATCAGTTCTCGGTGTTTTTAGTCCGCTTGTCACTGAGTGGAATGAAACTGCCCATGCATCTCTATTAGTCAAGTAATTATTCAATCCAAAGAAGCGCTTCAGTGTAGCGGACACACTGCTGTGTTCAAAATTCCTGTTATCATAACTGGATCTAAACACGTGTCCTTTTGGTACCCAAGGTGAGATCAAAATCGTAGGAACTCTAACACCTAGCCTTTCGAATGCGAAATCACCACTAGGAGGGTGTACAGTAGAATTGTCTGGCGGTGGGACATTGTTTGGTGGGGGAACATGGTCATAAAACCCGCCATGCTCATCGAAAGTAATCAGTAACAGAGTCTCATTCCAAACAGGACTGTTTCTTACTGCATCGTAAACTTGCTTCACATAAGCCTCCCCTGCAGCGGTGTGGGCGGGTGGATGATAATCAGCACCTGATAAATCTGGATCTAAATAAGTAAACTGGCTAATGTTTCCAGATTTAATGTCTGATACAAACTGATGGAAAGGTAGCAGTTTAGGCTTGAATGACGGTGAACTAGTCAGGTTGTAGTACACTAGCGTTGTTGAGTCTCCTTGTGCATGGTAAATGCGATAACTTATGTTCTTCTCGTCCAAGTTTTTATATATAGTTTTGCAAGGTAGTCCATATTTGAGTTGGCGATTGTCGGTAAGTCCTAATGAAGTTGCGCAATGCAAAAAATGTCTATTTGGGAAAGTTGGTCCAGGTACCGAAGCAAACCAATCATCAATAAGCGAATATTCGTTTGCGATTGTCGTAATTACAGGAACTGAATCATTCGTATGGTATCCAAAAGTTGTTGCAAGTGCAGTTGAAATAGGCACTGGCTTATTTGCTGCAGATTGTGCATTCAAACCAAATCCCATCATGGTAGGCAAAAGATTCTTTGCTGAACAACAACTTCCATATATTTGGGTGGTAATATCACCCACAGCATGTCCAGGATCGAATTGCTCTATTTCACTTGAAAATGGTGTGACCTGAAATTTTGTCCCATTTGGCATTATTCCAGTTTCATTTCCATTCAACCCATTCAAATCTGGCCAGCCAAAATTCTTCAAGCTGCCGATTAAATGGTCAAAAGAACGGTTTTCTTTGTCAGTTTAACGTTACCAAGCATTAATACAATAATGTTTTTGATGTTATCCGGTACAGGGTCGCTATCCTTTACATATGTAATTTTGTCTGTTGAGATCTTTGGTTCCTGCGGACTATTTACTGGTGTTGATATGTTGTTATCTATGCTCTTCCTGTTGAGTAAAACAATAGTTGTAATCGCTGCGCATATGAGCAACGCAATCACAGACAGAATGGGGTAGAGATAGCGCTTCTCTTTCTTCCATTTTTTATCCTGGAACAAGACCAATATGGACATTATTAATTTTTTTGTAAAAACCACGTTTAAGTCAGTTGGAGGAGCATTCACGCCACCGCCTGACCATTTATGGCTGATCTCCGAAAATACAGAAAGATGAGGAATTTTTTGTTATCATTGGGTGATATTGCGTGCAAGCGAGATATGCCGCGTGTAGTTATCAAGGGTTCAGAGCTAAATGGTGTTAAGGAGGTTGAAAATGATCTTGGTGGCAAAATGTTTGTCAAGCCTCGAAATGTGATGTTTATTTGGATTAACCTGCATTGGAAATGCAATCCGTGCGTGGTGTATCTAGATAGTTGATTGATGAATGAAAGGACATTGCCCATGCATCTCGCTTTGTAAGGAAGCCGTCCCAGTTGTAGAACTTCTTTAGTGTTGCAGCGATGCTTGAATGTTCGAAATGTCTTGTATCGCTACCTGATCTAAACACCCTTCCTTGAGGAATCCACGGCGAAACCAGAATAGCAGGAACTCTGACACCCAATCTTTCAAAAGCGAAATCACCGCTTGGTGGATATACTTTTGAATTGTCAGGAATGGGAACATTAGTTGGCGGAGGAACATGATCATAAAATCCACCGTGTTCATCAAAAGTGATAAGCAACAGCGTGTCATTCCAAGCAGGGCTATTTCTGATCGCATCGTATACCTGCTTAAGGTATGCTTCCCCTCCTTTGGTGTTGAATGGGGGATGGTAGTCTGCATTAAATTCATTTGGGTCCAAGTACGTGAACTGAGCGAAATTGCCCAGCTTTGCATCTTTTAAAAATTCATCAAAGTTGAAAACATTTGCTGCGAATAATGGCTGTCCGAATTGCTTATATCTGAATACTGTTGGATGAGCATCGGACGAATACACTCTCCAAGAAATCCCTTTTTCATTTAGTTTTCCATAGATAGTCTCGCAATCTAGACCGCCAGGTAGTTCGGTGTTGTCAGTTAATCCAAGTGCAGTTGCGCAATGTAGAAAATGTCTGTTGGGAAATGTTGGGCCAGGAACTGATGAGTGGTAGTCGTCTATTATCGAAAAGTCGTTTGCAATAGAATAGGCAACAGGTATAGTTGTCTGTGTATGATACCCAAAAGTTACACCAAACGCATCTTCTATTGTAGTTTGTCTACTAACTAGCGTCAGGTCGTCTAAGGCGAATCCACTCATATCTGGTGTTTGGCCTTGAACGGAGCCTTTCTTTCCGTATATCTGCACAGTGACAGAGTCAACTGAGTGATCTATGTTAGTTATTGTTACTTGGGTCGTGGTGCTCAACAACAGAGGTTACAGACCTTACTTTTCCCATTGTCCCATCTGCAAGTACATTTGATTCTTCACCGGTAAGCCCATTAACATGAGGCCATCCATTTGACTTTAAGCTTCCAAAGAAGCTGTCAAAAGATCGGTTTTCAAGCATCAGTACCATTACATGTTTAATTTTATCTGATACTGGGTCAGTGTCATTTAGCTTAATAACAAGTGGTACATTTGGTGACGGGATGGTAGTTGGTCGGGCACTACCAGAGCTAGCAAAGGTGCCAGTGGGTTGTACAGACGTATTAACAGCACTTGAATCATTATTTGTACGAGTAACCAGGGCAACTGCAAGCAAGGTTGATAATATAATTAACAGCATTAGTAGTACATAAGCAGCACGTTTTGAGAGATCGAGCATCTTGAAAAATTTAATCACTCCATCATATTTATACTTTGGCTCATACACGTTTCTGCGGAACACAGATTGTCAAAACTTGAACTGCAAATAAAACCAATTCGAAAGTCCCAAAATTAATAGCACATAATACAGATTGTATTTAATAGGAGTGATTCAATACTCTCCATAGTAGGGCAGGTTTGAATTCAAAACAATCAAAAACGTTTTACTTGAAGCTTAAATCCCACGTTCAGTAAAGACTAGATCTACACCAAGACAGTATTTGAATTCCATCAGTGTGGTCGTCATCAGGCCGTCAGGTAACTATTCACGAAGAGATCATCTACATGTACTGCAAGTTGCTATCAAATTTAACCAGGGATAAAGGTGATGTGATCTTTCTCGATTTTAATCCAAGAGGAAAGTAACACGGTTGGATTCATTTCAACTACAGTTTAAACAAAGATCGGTTTCTCCAAGATCAAATCAAGCGACACACAATGCAGCATTTGCAATCCATAAACTTGGCAATTTACTTTACCCAATCGACATTATCCGCGACTCAACGATTACTCATCCTGAATCGCGACTCTAAAACAACTCTTAAAAATCTTTCAAAAAATGGTTCCTCCAGAAAAGAAACAAAAGGTCGAAAACTTTGCAAATGTAGCGCACTTGGTAATGAAACTCAAGAATGCCTTTCACAAGCATACTGCGTTCCATTCTCCAAAAGAAACCGTGCGGTTGTCCACTCTGGATACACCTTGTGCTCAAACACAATCACCTGTTTACAAATTAGCATTCGCCGGGAATGATTTTCTACTACGGGAGGACATGCGACATGCCAGATTACAGTTGGAATACCAGAAATGCGACAAGATACTCGCTGAAGGAGGTATTGAACACACAATTGTAGTCTTTGGAGGTGCAAGAATCAAGGATGCAGTTACTGCTGCCACTGACTATGAAGTAAAACAAAAAGAGTTCAAGGATGGGAAAATTACTCTACGCGAATTGAATATCTACAAGAACAGGATGAAATCGAGCAAATACTACAATGAAGCAGAGCTGTTTGGAGAGATTGTTGGTAACCATTCAGACTTGGGGGTTATTTGCACAGGAGGTGGTCCTGGAATTATGGAAGCTGCGCCAAAAGGGGCAAGAAAGGCGGGAGGAAATACTGTCGGTCTCAACATTGTTCTTCCATTTGAACAAAGACCAAACCAATACATCAGCCCAGAATTCTGTTTCAACTTTCACTATTTCTCTATTGTATCAAATATTACTAATTATAGAGAAAAATGCATTTCTTGAACAGAGCCAAAGCCTTGGTAGCTTTCCCAGGCGGGTTTGGTACTCTGGATGAATTGTTTGAAGCTTTAACTTTGATTCAAACTAAAAAGATGGCTCCTATACCTATTATATTGTTTGGTAATGACTTTTGGTCAAAATTAATCGACTTTGACTTGTTGGTTGATGAAGGTGTGATTGCTTTGGCCGACCTGGATCTTTTCAAGATTGTCGAGACTGCTGATGAAGCATGGAATGTTATCGTAGAATTTTATTCCAAATACGATTGATAAAAACACTTTCATTTATTATAGATGATAGTTACTTATAATTCATCACGAACATTGTCATCATCTTTCTTTGCCTTTTCTCTTTGCATCTTTAAATGCGGACATTCTCCAGCACTACCATCTACTTTTGGGTGAGAAGCAGGAAGCTTTGTCTTGCTATCCTTTTGATAGTGAGGGCAATCCTTCAATAATGGGCATTCACTCAACTTGGTAGGATCCTTTGAAAGTTTTTCAAAGTAAGGGCACTTTTCTTTGAGTGGGCAGTTTTCTGCATGCCAGTCATGGTCATGGAACTTTCCGCTCTTTAATTCCTTGTAGTATGGACATTTTTCAGAGAGAGGACATCCTTCTCCACTTTGATCCTTTCCAAAATATGGACATCCTTCGTTTGCATGAGGACATTTTTCGCCATTCTACCGTTAATATTTCAAGTACCTTGTATGGGCAGGAGGCGTGTTCTTTGTGGTAGTGAGGGCAATCCTTCAATAATGGACATTCACTCAACTTGGTAGGATCTTCCAAGAACTTTTCAAAGTAAGGGCACTTTTCTTTGAGTGGGCAGTTTTCTGCATGCCAGTCATGGTCATGGAACTTTCCGCTCTTTAATTCCTTGTAGTATGGACATTTTTCAGAGAGAGGACATTCTTCTCCACCTTGATCCTTTCCAAAATATGGACATCCTTCGTTTGCATGAGGACATTTTTCGCCATTCTACCATTAATACTTCAAGTACCTTGTATGGGCAGGAAGCAGAGTCTTTTTTAGAATGCTAAAGTTAAAAGGAAAAATACCTTGTAAGGACAAGATTCTCCATATACAGTCTTATCAGCATGGACCAATTGACTAGTTCTAACAATATTTCCAAAGTGGAACGAATCCTTTCCTTTTTCATGGTGAGTAAACAATGGACAGTCGCCTAAAAGCGGGCAATCGAGCATTTTGTTTGGATGCGCCTTCATTTTGTAATAATAAGGACACTTGTCCCAAAGCGGGCATTTGTGAGCAGTCCAATCCAACTTTGGCTTCTTTCCTGCCTTGATATCGTTATAAAACGGACATTTCTTTGAGATTGGACATTCATTTGGATTTGGATTGGTTTTAAAGAATGGACAGTCTGGGTTTGCGTGAGGACATCGCTTTCCTGAGAGGTAAGAGCATTTGCTTGCTTGGTCCAAATGGCACTTTTTAGGGTCGTGAGAGAATGGACATTCCTATCGATTAAAACTAATTACGAATAATCCAGTATCGATTTCATGCTCAGGATCTTCCTTTACTTTTTCAAAATAGGAGCATTTCCCAGCGAGAGGACACTTTGAAGTATCCCAGTCGTGAGCCTTGATATTTCCGCTAATTATTTCGTCTTGGAAAGGACAATGTTTAATGCTGGCCGTTACAAAACTCAGCAGAGACAGAACGATTCCAAAGCCCACGCGCATTTTTGTTGAAAAAAACAGAGCCTGCAAACAGCTAAAAGCAAACTTCAAACACGAGTGCTGGATCTCGCAAAAGAAATATATCCGGAACTACTAGAGCTTCTAGGGTATACAACTTGAAAGGGTTGGTATTAGGAGAAGCTGATTGTTCGCGAACAATATGGTTTTCAACGAGAGTGTCCCTTTCAGTTGCCTTTGACTAAATCAAATATTGGGATGGAAGCAAAACAGATTCGAGAATTGCATATGTAAGGCTGGTTTTTATTAGTGTATTTACTCACCATTAAATCTTTGAATAGAATGGATATCACTAAGCTGAATACTTTATGTTGTCATAAATGGTTTGAGCAAGTGGTTCATACACCATCCATTAAGCCAATCTAATACTACATTCATATAGTGCTAAAGAACCAACCCAGCATCTTGAGCTACTTTTCTGATACTAGATACTGGGATCCCTCTTCTTTCACCATTAGAGTCATCCCATGAATTGTGTATTCCACAAACTTCTCCAGCAAGATTATATAATGGCGCTCCTGAATGCCCCCAGTATGTCCAAGCATTGTGCACTATAGAGCCCATTCCCTCCTCATTTACTGATAGACGATCTCCTTCATATCTCTTGATTTTACCCACGGATGTATGAAATATTGCAGGGGAAAAGTATATCGGTTCTAGAGCTGATTTCCCAGTCTCCAAATCGAATTCAAAGGGGTTTCCAATGCACATCACTGGGTCTTTTGACTTGACATCATCTTTGGCTAACGTAGCCGGACGTAATTCTTTTGATTCAGGATACAAGTCAAGTATTCTAAGAAAGGCTACATCGGCAGTTTCGTCAGAAGCAACGCACACAGCTTTAGCAATCCCGCCATCTGGAAAATACAGCAGTTTATATCTACCTATCCGGGCAACTTGTTTACTGTGTTCATTATCATCTTCGTGGAACACTACATGAGCACAAGTCAGGACAATATCTGAAGAAACCAATACTCCGGAACCTCCGCATGGCTGAATGAAATGACAGCAACTTTCAAGTAGGCGATCGTCAATACCCAAAACTCTTTTCTTGCCATGAAAAGATTCAAGCTCTTTTCTAAAACATCCAATAAATTCATTAATGGTAAACGTTTCATGCCTAAACCGTAAAAGGATATTAAAACTGTCTTTAAGTATTTGCTGAACGAGTGATTTTTTAAACTGAGGATCAACCGTATCCCATCCTCTACCAAGATTAAATTCAACCGCTAGTTTCAATAGGTCTGAATGATCCAGTTTTTGTAATTCGGAACGAGCTTTAGCGGTTGTCGTGCATAATAGAAACTGCAGATTTGCGGGGAATCTATTGCCTATTTCGCGTTCTTGTTTCATTTTCGGCATCACTTTAGATTCTTTTCAAAGAATCTGGACGAGCTTAATTTCACAGTACAAGAGAATTTCAAGCTTAATTTCACAGAACAAGAGAATTTCAAGCTTAATTTCACAGAACAAGAGAATTTATTATCAGCATTTAAAAGCATTTTCTATGGACAATCGATGGCCCACATTCGTCATATTCCTGCTTTGAAATCCACATTTCTTGGAAGGTAGCGAGAGAGGCAAGAATGCTACCGCCGATCCAAACAGAGTATCGTCTTTCTGGCGGAGCAACGACTCTGATTTTCATACTTGATGGAGCCATACTGCTAATCTCTTTATGAATTCTTTCGCTAATACCAGGATACATGGTAGTTCCACCAGATAATATAATGTTTGCATAAAGGTCTTTACGAATATCCACATCGCATTTTTGAATAGCAGTGTAGAGCGATTGATGGATACCTTGAGCCTCTCTTCCCAACATTGAAGGATCGAATAGAGCCTCAGGGGCTTTGAACCTTTCGTTGCCAACACTAATTATCTGACCATCAGGAAGCTCAAAGTTCTTTTCAATAGCGGAGGATTGGGCACTAGTTGCTAATTCTTGGTTATAATCTAGAGCAACATAGCATAGCTGTTCCTTTATATCGCGAACAATTTCTTTTTCTGATGAAGTGGTAAAGGAATGTCCTCGTAAGGTCATTAGGTTTGCCAAGTGGGAAGTCAAGTCTCTTCCTGCAAGATCTAATCTTTGAATAGCGTGAGGAAGCTAGATTAAGACTCATATTACATAGTGGCCTTCATAAATCGGTACAATGTGAGAAACACCATCACCGGAATCTAGCACTATGCCAGTGGTTCTACCAGAAGCGTACAATGACAAGACTGCTTGAATTGTCACGTAGAATGCAGGAGCGTTGAATGTTTCAAACATGATTTGAGTCATTTTTTCTCTGTTTGCCTTTGGATTGAATGCTGCCTCAGTGAGCATGACTGGATGTTCTTCCGGCGAAACTCTTAATTCATTGTAATAAGTATGGTGCCTATATGAGATACAATTACCATATTTTTTCCATGTTATCCCAGTTGGTTACAATGCCATGTTCGATAGGATAATTGAGGGTCAAGATACCACGTTTGGATTGAGCTTCATCGCCGATGTAGGTATCTTTTTGGCCATACCCAACCATAATTGACCGATGTCGTGGTCTGCCCACTATAGAAGGAAACACTGCTCTTGGAGCATCTTCTCCAGCAAACCCAGCTTTGACCATACCAGATCCATTATCAATTACAACACAAGAGATTTCATCACCCAGCATTTTGTAGCATGCGACTTTTCACAGATATTTATATTCTAGTAACTGTGACATGCTCAGACCAAACACAAATTGGAGGGGACCTTTGAAGAGTACTTTTTCTTCGGATATTTCTTTGCTCGGCAAAATATATTTTTGTTGGCCCGAGAAATGAGAATGTGGCAAGCCCTAATAAGATTACTACGTTTCTATTAATATGTCGGATGATATTCAACGAGCCTAAAAGTATTATTGATTTGGTTACAGGTTAGCGGGAGATCAATGTGAATCATGGGTATTTCGTACAGTGCCTTTTCAAACGAATATAATGCCAAGTTTATATTAGAGGACGGAGATGCTGTGCGATATTACTTGGAGATGTTGTGCGATATTACTTGGAGATGCTTTGTTCCTAGAGACAAACTTTGCTCAAGCTAACAGGTATGGTGAATTCTCTTTCAAAATAACAATTGTATCAATTTCATTTCCCTGGTTGCTGATTTTGCAAATGGTAGCTGATCTTGCAGTACCGTCACAATGACTAATTCTGTGTAAAGATACGAAATCAGGATCAACAATTAAAACCAACATAGGGTATACAAATCACCGTAAGTAAAAATCAGTAAAATTAGCGGATAACATAAATCAAAGTAATGTTTACAAGTATACGCAACTGCTAACCTTCTATGGTACGCTTTGATTGGCGGAAAAAATAATCAATAATGCGAATTCCACTTTCCTATTTTTTTAGAATTCTAGAATCCAAATGGAACTGATTCTACTGCCTCCAGAAATACTAGAGTTCAATATTTTCTACTACTTGGACAGCTACGACTTGCTGAATCTCTCGATGCTAAACAAAAAGTACCAACTTCGACTTTATCCGCTAACCTGCCTGCGAAAAGCATTTCCAATCGACTGCATTTGGCCCGTGTTGAAATTCCCCATCGTGTATCGAATAGGAGAGCAATATGTGGTACTTCCAGAACGCATACAGCTCTTCACAAAGGCTCTACTTGGTAGATTTACCAACATTAACCGAATCGAATGGAAATTTCCAGAAATCGAAATCGAAGCGAAACTGTTCTTAAACACCAATATACCGAGGACAAAATTCATCAATCTGGTAGTTTTGAATGATTTGAACGAACAAGAGATCAAAGAACTTTCCTCCAAAAAGGTGGACAAAATTACATTTTCGAATGAAATTGCAACCACCAAAGGTATGCCGTTTGAACTGATCCGGAATGTTTCGCAAGCCATATTTAATTGCTACTTGGATTTCGATTTGCTCAAGCAGCTACCCAGCTATCTAGTAAACTCTCCATTAAAAAAACTCTGTTTCAAAAACGCTGTGATTGGGGATAGGGGAGCTATTCTGTTGGCAGATATATTGGCTTACACCAGTCTAGAGGCTCTGAATATTGAAAATAATGGAATTACAGATTCTGGTATTTTGGCAATCACTAAGCAATTGAATCAATCCCGGCTGATTGAACTCGATTGCTCGTACAACTGCTGCTCTAGTGAAGCTAGAGCTCTTGTGATGAACCGTGTCTCACAGTCAAAACTAATATTCTTGTCCATTTAATAAACCACATGTGAATATCAAAACAATTGATCAGTATGTATTATATTTATCACCCTCTCAATGTAGAAGGCTTACCAGAACACTGGGGGTTTCAAAGTTGAACAAATTTATGTACACAACAAAATTTGCTGACATCGTACACAACAAAAAATTGCTGACATGTATAATTTAATCCCACCCATAATTGGGATTGGGCAAAGGGCAGCAGAGGGCAGAACCCTTCAGGCGACATTTCCCCCGGGATTATCGGTAGGAACAGCAATTGTAGACGCTATATCAGAAAGATCATTACTAGTTCTTTGAATCGATTGGTATCGGTTTTCAATCCAGAAGAAGTCAGGGATTTGACATCTTGCGCAGATCCAAAGTATTTCCACTTATTAATTTTTATAACTTGCTAATAAACACTGAAGGTTTTTAGAACCCCCAGCAAGCGGCGCCGGCGCTTTTTACGAAATTGAGTCGACGTGAAGCACATCTCACAACAAAACATCATAAATTAAATTAAATTTTCAACCAATCATAATATTACTTGTGTTAAGTGTAAGCCCAATAGCGTGTCTTTTATGGACAGAATATAGGAGGACTTTGAAGAAACTAAGAGTGCACTGGGTTAGGTTTGTTTGACCCCCAAAGTTAAATTAACTTGAGTTAGGTTAAATTTGTAAGCCAATCGCCATTTAACCATCCAATACAATCACTTGGCAGCTTAAATGTCTTTATCACCAACGACATTAACATTGGTAGATTACCCATTATTACTAACCCATTTAAATTCATTAAAATTGAAGTCAATGATTTTAGTTTTTACTTAACATATTTCTTTTTTTAAATTTGTTCAACTTTGAAACCCCCCACTATCCACTGAGCCACTCGAGAGCAAAATTTCTGATTTTGCTTTTTTAACAATGGAGAGACTGCAGAATGAATTACCAGAGATAGGACTATACCTCCCATTTTCAACATACCATCATCTTCGCTTTGCGTTCAAGAATGCTCTTCCACTAATTCAAGAAATCCAACCCAAAGATTATTTTGCCTACATTTGCCAACAAGACCAGGCTCATAATATCAGATTGGAATTCAGATCAAATTATGATTCAAACTATGATTATTCAATGTACTTTACAATCAATAAGGCCAGGATAAGGAGTTTGGATTTTTTAGTTTCGATGTTGGTGCAGTTCAAACAATACGGAGAGTTGGAAAGGATAAATTGGAAATTGGTGTCAAGAAAAAAGATTGAGTTGTGCATGAACCAAGATTTTAGTCTTGAATTGAAGCGCAAAATTTGTGGTGAAGTTGGGATACAATTTTGTTAATTCGATCATTAAGCAATTGGATCTTCCTTCCAACCCAATAAACATACCCGATTAGACAAAGTTTTTACATTGGTGATGGTTCATACTTGGTTTAGTTAAAAATCGACCTGCAAGATAAAGATCTGCCTGTCATTTTGAGTAGCAGATTGTTCAGCTTGTCCCTTATTTCCAACTTTTGAGGGAATAGACCCTTGTTAGAGTCACTCTGAATGAATTGGGATTAATGATAAAACACAACTTTATTGACAATGTAATTACGAATTCACTCTTTGCTAACAGGACCTTCTTGGTTGGCTGGCGGTCCCGATAAAAGTTCAGGTGTAGAGTCTTGCTTAATAACACCAGCGCATACCACAGTAAATAGTATCGATAGCAGCTTCAAGTTCATTGAGAAAAAATCAAGTCAGAAATCTCCATATGGGCCATTGCCCTTCTTTTCTCAGGGAACTCACACAGATGTAATGCGAACATTCTATTAAAAATGGTACATTGATGGTAAAGAATTTATCCACGGAAATGCACGCACCAGATACCCGCTCATTTATTCCCATTTCTATTCTCTAAAGGAATAAAATAACTGAGCTGCACCATGCTCTTCGTGGTCGTGATTGGTGTCACATGGCATCTCTTCCGAAACCAAAAAGGAAAAACTCTGTGCAACTTCCTTTCCCACAAACAACATATATACCATGCCTGTGCGAATACATAGGAAACAAAGCATGATATCCGATGATTGCTCAATTCACTCTTTGGAATCAGTGACATTCAGCGACGAGGAAGCGTACAGAGAAGAACTCGACGGAACTGCAAAACCTAGATTAGCAGGGCAAACAGTATTTTCAATCAACAGTATGCGATCATTGCCAGAGCTTTTATTCGACGCTTGCGATTCCCCGGACACAATCCTTAGACAAGAAACAGAATTTTGTAATGAACAAAGTAAAGAAATGGAACGCCTAGTAGAATGGCAGGATGGCATTGTAGAGTATTACAATGATCCAATATCTCTGCTTACTAGAGGCGAAATATTAGATTTGGGCAGACTGCAAGTAGGTGTATATTCGATTGGAGGCCATTCTGGATGTGCAATTCAAATTAATAGGTCCTGTGATGGCAGTCCCAGTTGCCCAGACTATATCGGAATGCTTGTTTGCAATGAAAATGAAAAGGAGCTGCTGGTCGACCCTAAATTGAAAGAAACTACAAACGCTATTGTACTGGAAACAAACAAAGTCATTAATATCACCAATACTTTGGCACTTAAAATGATGGATGACAACAAATTAGCTGTATATGATACCACTCGGGCAAAATTTAAGATGGTGATTGACAATCCACCAGATTTAATTCTACCGCTAGATAAGTCGTTGGTTTTTACCGGTTCGCTGGAAGGAAATACATTTAAAACACGGATATTCAATGAAGAGCTAGAATTCACCCTCATTCACTCTAAAGAAATCTATCAGTTCGTGTACACTGATCCTGTAAGCAAAACACAGCGGCTGTATCCGTTCAAAGTTCTAGAATTGCAATTGGTGTCCCCAACAGTTGCCAAGTTGGATTTCAATTATTCATATGCATGTAATCTTCGTCCTGGCTTTGTGGTCTATGTACACCATTTTGAAAAGCCTATTTGGGCTGGAGTGAATCCATACTATTTTTGAATATAATATTGTTTAAATACTTTGCTACACGTGTTGGTAATTAAGTTCTTTGGTGTTTGAGCAATTAAATATTAAAACCAGAATTACAAACCGCAACTCTG
This sequence comes from Boothiomyces macroporosus, assembly GCA_027604185.1. Classification (NCBI taxonomy): domain Eukaryota; kingdom Fungi; phylum Chytridiomycota; class Chytridiomycetes; order Rhizophydiales; family Terramycetaceae; genus Boothiomyces; species Boothiomyces macroporosus. The sequence goes on along the minus strand of JADGKB010000097.1, from coordinate 2,505 downwards.
TTTAATTTAGTTCAGCCTATTCAGCCTGCTCGGTGTTTGAGCCATGGTATTTTTTTCACCATAGAATGGCCAGCTTGAACGAACTTCCCTTGGATATATTGGAAAACAATATATTTCGCTACTTGGATGCAGTGGCAATTCAAGAACTTTCATATGTGAACAAGAGTCTCTTCAAACGCATCAGTCCTGTGATGGAAACATTTCAAAAATTGGGAATACCATTGCAGGACCGATACCAAGTGCTAACCCTTCCATACCATCAGCGATTAGATATATCCTATCAGCAGCAGTATGACGCACCAGTGTTATCTCGTGGAAATATTGAAAAATACAAGTCTCTAAAATCAATCAAATGGCATTTTCCACTAATCAGCGTTCCAATCAATTTATATTCAAAGATATCCAAGTACCTGCCATCTTCAAGCAATACCGATCTGACAGTGCATTGCGATTTCGATATCAAAGAGTTTGATAAAGTAGAAAAGAAACGAATTAATTCAATTAACTTTACTCCTGATCTTCTTGTTGAACAAGCAGAAGATTTGGATATGCTAACATTGCTGGATTATTTACCATCCACTAGAGTCAACTGTTTGCAGTTTTCATTTCAATTAACACAGCCATCAGTAGCTAAATTATCCAACAAGCTCGCTGGTATTTGTGAATTATACCTGTCTAATTGTCTAATCATGGATGAAGGGCTTGAAATACTACTAGATCATATAAATCAGTTACAAACGCTCGATCTTCAAAATAATGAACTTACTGATCGTAGCATAGTAAAGCTGGCCAAGAAGGTGCCAATGACGAATATACGAAGGCTAATACTTTCTCTGAATTCGATGGAACATGCTGGCCTTGAAGCTATTTCGAAAGCATTACCAGAGAGCAAAATTCAGGATATTGACATTGACAAAAACTCTCTTGCTGATGGCGATTTACAACAACTTATGGCTGTATTGCCAAAGACCAAACTCACGCGATTCTTGTATGGAGATCCCATATCCAAGGAATCACAAATTCTATTTATACAAAACGTAAAGGAAACACAAATCAATTTGGTATATATGACAATAGATGTTGGATTACTCCCAGATTTATTGGATTCAATCGTTCTTTCTAAAGTAAATGACCTGTCAACTTTTAACCCAATCACAGATCGTGGGTTAAAGCAAATAGCAAAAAGAATCAATGACTTGCCCTTACATTCGCTTGATTTGGATGATTGTGAAATTACAGACAAAGGTATCAAAGAATTTTTCAAAAACATTGGCAAATCAAAGCTTTGCGAGCTGGACCTGTCTGGAAATCAATTTAGCCAGGCTGGATATAAAGCTATCCTCAAAGGGTTGCCAAAGACAAATATCAAGAAGTTGTACATTGGAAATACTCCAAGTAATCCTGATGTATTGGACTATGATGCTGCAGTGTGGTTTACGAAGTACAAGTTGAGCATTTGGTGCTGAAGAGTGTTCCTCGTGAAAATGATTTCAGGAAACCGGGAGTGCTGGTAGAGTTTGAGGATGAAGATTCAACAGCAATGGTAGAGGATGAAGAGCGGGAGGATCTTTCCGATGAAAAGTAACAAATAAAAAGTTGGTTTCAAATTAACATCATTACTAATATTTATTGAGTGTTTACTAACACTGTTAGGTAGATTAACCACCGAAACCGTAAAGGGTTCTTCCTTGTCTCTTGAGAGCATAGACTACGTCCAATGAGGTGACAGTCTTTCTCTTTGCGTGTTCGGTATATGTGACAGAGTCTCTGATGACGTTTTCCAAGAAGGTCTTGAGCACACCACGGGTTTCTTCGTAGATAAGACCAGAGATACGCTTGACACCACCTCTTCTGGCCAGACGACGAATAGCTGGCTTTGTGATACCTTGAATGTTATCTCTCAAGATTTTTCTGTGACGCTTGGCACCACCTTTTCCAAGACCTTTTCCTCCCTTTCCTCTTCCAGACATTTGATTTGTTGAAAAAACAAGTCGCTGCTTTTATACCTAATGTGGCGCAGAAAATAGTTAAAAAGTTGAAAGTGGCTTAGCTCTGAAAACCTTTAAATAGTGGGCGATTTTGGAAAAAAGCTAATGGCACGTACCAAGCAAACTGCAAGAAAATCCACTGGTGGTAAAGCTCCAAGAAAACAATTGGCAACCAAAGCTGCTAGAAAATCAGCCCCAGCTACTGGTGGTGTAAAGAAGCCTCACAGATACCGTCCAGGTACCGTCGCTCTTCGTGAAATCAGAAGATACCAAAAATCTACTGAACTGTTGATCAGAAAACTTCCGTTCCAACGTCTAGTTCGTGAAATTGCACAAGATTTCAAGACTGACTTGCGTTTCCAATCTGCTGCTATTGGTGCTTTGCAGGAAGCCTCTGAAGCTTACTTGGTTGGATTGTTTGAAGATACCAACTTGGCAGCTATCCATGCAAAGAGAGTTACTATCCAACCAAAGGATATCCAACTCGCTGTTCGTCTACGTGGAGAACGTTCTTAAA